>JBBPBX010006986.1:15452-66612 GCA_038048925.1 Garcialebias charrua | reverse complement strand
AATGAGAGCGGTTCTTGTTCTCTGGGGAGCTCCAGTGAGTCCCCTTCAGTGTCATAAAACCTGTCAACAGGTAGTGCACTGTAAGTTTGAGGGCCTAGACTTTCTCCTTGGTTGAAACCGAACCTGTGGACAATGTCCCGGTCGGACTCAGTGGGGGAGAAAAGAGCTATGGCCTGTGTTGGTTTTGTGAACAAGACTCGCCCCGAATGATGACTTGGGATCAAGTTTTCTGGGAGTCCTCCCAGAAATGGAATGCTTAGTTCAAAATCATGAAAATCAGTAGAGATCAACCATCCTAGCTGTGAGCGCTTTGGGATCAGTACCTCTTCTGTGCTCGTGTTACACACAGCGACAGTCGTGGTTCTGCCGTCGAGGGTCACTTGGCATGTGGCCTCCATGGACAGTCCTAAGTTGAAAAACATAGGAGATGGTTGAAAGCATGCCTGTTTTGTTCTAATAGCCTGTCCTTTCATGATGTGAATCATCACCGGCTTGTTCATAACCTGAGGTGGCACCACAGTGTTATGGCTGTTAGCAACCTGGCAGACCTCTGGAATGGTCTGTCCAGCCTTAAGGTTCTCTGTGGTTAACACAGGAGAGTCCTTCGTGGCTGTATCTAGTGACCACAGTGCATTGTTGTTGACGTCCACTCGGACACCTAATCTTACCAAAATGTCGGAGCCTATGTAGGTTGCATGTGGTAAGTTCGGGACCACGAGGAACGGGTGATCCAGTTCTCGTTGGTTCCAGATTAGTTTAAGGTCAATGATCCCTTTAGCAGTCATTACCTGTTTATCGTTGGGGTCTAACGGGAAGCGGAAAGCCTTTTTGTTCATTCCGAGACCCAACTGTTTCTTAACCAAGGTTCCAAAGAAAGCTTGGCTGATCGCTGATTTCTCCGTCCAAGGGGACAGAACAGCATCATCGGTGTGGGATCCTTGAATCTCAACACCTTTGACTACCTGTGGTAGGTAGTGTTCGGTGAGTGCCAACTGTTTCAGCTCGCAGAGGGGGCTCTCTTGTTGGACCTCTACTGCCTCACCTGTAGTTGGAGGTTCACCCACAGGGATTGTGCTCTCGTCTGAGCATTCCCTTTTGCCTTCCGCGGTACCTGCCGTTAGACGGTCAGTGTTACTCTGTGTAGGCATATCGATCGGCAGTGGTTGACTCACTCTGGTCCACATTGTCTGATCGCCATAATCTATAACCGCGTCGAAGCGGTTTATAAAGTCTTGGCCAACCAAAAATGGGCATGAGTCAACGGTGGACACGTATACCGGGTGGTATAGTGTCGTCTCACCAATCTGCATGTGAACCATTGCTATAGCTGTTAGGGTTGTACTCGTCTCCGAGAGACCCTGCAAAACTATAGCACATTCTCTGAGGGGTATTTCCCTGTCAACACCGCTAGCGGCCAGCCGCAGCTCTTCTAACAGTGTGGGTGACATAACGGATATGTCTGCCCCACCATCCAAGAGGGCCTCTTTTCTGAGGATCCCTTCCAACGTGATGGACAGGTAAGCCTTCTTAGCGGGCCCCTTTCTGATAATGTCACACAGGAACTCACCAGGTTGTCTCCGACGTTTATCACGCCTACCCCTGACTGTGTGACCTTCATTTATCAGTACTGTTAGTGCAGACACACATGGGTCTGACTGTTCAGTTCGTGGCGAGCCACTTTCAACGGTGAGTGAGCTTTCCCCCCCTTTTTCTGACGAGGGGTGCTCAGGCTCCGTAACAATGAAGTCATGGTTACAGTCAACGTTCTGTTGACTGTCACATTCTGGACTGTCAACGATTCGACTGTCATTACCCTGATTGTCAGCATCCTGGCCACCAATGTCTTGGTGACTGCCAGCAACTGTGGCATTGTTGTTGTTAGAATGTTCAGAGTTACTATCAATGATAGTGCTACACATCACACCGGGTTTGTTCTCATTTTTAGTATTTTCCCACGTGTCGAACATCTGACGTATTTCCTCCTTGACTTCTGGGGACAGAGGGCTACGGCCTTTCCTCCGGGACTTCTGCGATTTTTTGTCTGTCTCGGACTGTTCAGTTTGAGGGGTAGGGGGAGCAGGTCCACGGCGTGGGGGCCCCTTCCGGGCCCAGACTGGCTTCGGGTGTCCCCTCTGGGACCACCCTTGGTTCGGGGGTTCCTGCTGGGACCACCCTTGGTTATATGGGTTACCCTTGTACCCATAATCTTTACTCGTTGGACGCGCACCCCCCTTTTGATCCTTTTGTTCACCCTCCGTGTTTTGCTTGAGCCACCTTGGGTTTTTCCTCAAGCGGACACCCCCACTTTGTGGTTTGTCAGGGTGAAAGGTCTGTTTCTTTTCGCCTGTCGGTGGATAGGGAGCTGGTGCTCGCGTCCCTTCCAGTTCCAGCGATTGGGAGTCGGCTCTCGCACTCGTGAACACCTCTACGGGTGTTCTGCATTCCATGCGGGCCTCGAAAACATTTACGGCGCATTGTTTCATTTCCTTGATGGTCTTGTCTCTGAAATTAGCCATCACTTGAACTGACTCTTTTATATCAGGGTGGAGGTTTTTACCGAAAAGGTATTTAAAACCTACGTCGTCCTCCATGCCCGGTTCATTGCGATTACCAAAGAAAGCCTGGAACATTCTCTGGTAATATGCCTGTGGATGCTCCTTCTTACCTTGCACGACCTTCTCGGCATCAGGGTAGCCACCAGGCCCCATGTTTGGAGTGAACTCTCGTATAAGAGTATCACGCAACAGTTTGTAATCTGTTTTTATGGCGTCCGGTTGGCGAACAATGAAGTTATATACAGGCCAGTCTGCGGTGAGCCTGATCAGCGCAATTTTATCCTCAGCAGTAGCATTTGGAAAATTACCCAGCTGGAAATCAAGAGAGTCTAGGTAGTTCTTTGTATAGATTGAACCCAACGGCCCTGGCTCAAAGCGTTGAATGTATCTAGAAAGCTTCTGGAGTTCAGGTATTGGAATAGAAAGTTTAGCATCATTGCTATTCCCATTTACCTGTGATCCATGTGCAGGTGTTGATGTTGAGGACGCAAGTCCCTGCTCCGACTGGCGGGTCTTAACAGGTACGGTGAGCTGTTCTGCATCACCGCGTGGAGGTGGTGGGGGTGGTGGTGTGATGCCTTGAGAATGCTTTGCCACAACATCCACCCACCTCTCCCTTTCTTTAAAGAGGTTTTCTTTAGTTAAGGTCAGTTCCACCTTACTTTCAGTCAATTCTCTGCGTAAACAATCAACTGCAGTTTGTAGCGCTGTGCACTGTTCACTGAGTTTTCTATTTTCCTCGAATTGAGTGCTCTCTTTTAGTTGTTCTTTTAATTTATCATACTCTATTTTCAACATTGTGCACCGGGTGTGGGCTTCTTCTCTTTTTTCCTTGTTCTCTTGTAGATCTTTAGACATCGATTGTACCTGTTGCTGTAATATTTCATTCTCTCTGATAGAATCGTCATATTTTTGTCCTCTGGACCGAATGTTTTCTTCATATGAATGTGTTTGCAACAGTATTTCATTGTTTAAACGTTCAATCTCTGTATTTGTCGTTTTCTTGTATGACACAAACTCTGAAGTGGTACCTTCGTGTTTAGTTTTCTCATCAGCCAGTTTATTTTTTTCATCAGCCAGTTCATCCTCAAGGTCCCCACTCTTATACAGTTCATGGTCCAGTCTGGTCTTCAACAGAAAGGCCAATTTGACAGTACGGTCGGCGCTGAGCTTTTTTCCATCTTTTTTGATTATGCCTGTTGCTAGACTTTCTAACTCTGTGTCCAGAGTCGGGGTGTCCATTGCTGCTACCTCCTCACCATACTTCACGAGTGTTTTCATTAGCAGTTTTAAGGCATTATCAACACAATCTGTGTCCTCTGACTCAGACTCTGAATCCTCCTGCGCTGGGATTTTCTCCTCAACCGGCGCTGGAGTTTGCTCACCATCAGCATCCTCCAAGGATGAGGATGGAACAACTTCATCTGATTGTTTATCCATATTTGTTTTGAGTCTGTAAAAATCAACAAGCTGGTACATGCAGGTGTTATTCGAAAAAGAAATTCGTTATCAAATTAACCTCACTGTTGTAAACGTACACAGAAAAACGTTAAAAATGCTATTTTTAACCAAAAGTGTACAGTGTATGCCAATGCTGTTTAAAATTTTGAATGTGGAAATGCTCTGCTCTCCATCAACTTTTCTTTTTTATTTAATCTGAAAATTAAATAAAAGATGCTTTTTTGAGTGTTATTTTAAATCTCTTCAGTATTTAAAATGAGCATCAATTGTTCGTCTGTACCTCTGTTTTCAAAAATTCTTTATTTAAAATAAACAGGAGTTTTTGTTTGTGTACAGAACAATTTTAAAGCTGGTAATTTTCACCATAAAAAATGCTGACTTTATGATGTGTTGAGAGAAAACTCATCTATTAACGTCCAGCAGGGGGCAGCGTCGCGTATGTTATCACGAAGCGACTGAGTTTAAATCAGTACATGGAAAGAAAACAACCTATTAGGGTTAGTTTTCAGTAAGAACGTGATAATTGCTCGAACCGCTTTCTTGTCAGAGACAAGTTTATGTTGCTAGACAGTGTTGATGGCTTCAGATGAGTGTTTAAGTGTGTGTTCGTGTGTGAACGAGTGTGAGCCAGCGAGTGTGACCTGTCACTCAAAGTGCGGCACCTGGAAGTGACGACAAAAATGGGCGGGCCCACGCAGCGTGCGTAGCGCGTCACCAGCTTCTTACGTGAGCGAGGCGGAGCTCGCTACAACATACGTGACGTCAACAAATCAATCACAGCATATGTAGTTCATTCTCCAAGCATAAATGGCGAATGTAGTTTTTCTTACCTTCGACCAATGTAGTACCGGAAATGACGACAAAGTGGGCTGGTCGCAACGGCGTGCGACGTGATTGACAGCTCACAACAGCGAATCAGCGTTCGCCACAAGAGTGATTGACAGCACACAACAGCGAATCAGCGTTCGCTACAAGAGTGATTCACAGCACACAGCACTCGTATCATCCAATCACAGCTCATAAACGGACATGAGACACGTCTTCTTAACGTTAGCTTGCACAGCAGACCACAACTTTATAGACTCTTAAAACAACTCAAACGCTACAATTTAACTTCCCAAAATTCTGAAACATGCGGCGCGCACATCTAGACAGGCAAACTTAGTTACGCTCAGTAACACAGCACCTCAACTGTAACACGACACGGACTCCCTCGGAGCCGCGTTCAGGTCGGTTCCGTCCACTTTAAAGGAGCAGAACTCGGGTTTCACGAACCACTAACCGACACGTTCTAACAGTATATGCTGCTTCGACCTTCTTTAAAATGTAAAACACCACAACAGCAATCTTGTAGATGTTAAATTAGCTTTCAGGCTTCTGACTCGGCGGTCAAACAAAGCTTTGTACAGGAGTCCGCGTGAACTGGACCGAACCAGAACTTCCACAGACTACGGCTGACAAAACTTCACCTGAATGCTTCCAACAGCGTCTAACAGAGTTGAAACAATAATAATCTCACAGCTTCAAATGATAAAAACATGCAGAATCTGCCTGCTTTGAACACTTCCAGCCAAAATCATTATCCTCAGAGTTTAAAACTTGGATCCTTTTATGCAAACATGACGTTACAGTTCATGACTGAGACCACAGATTTATCAATAAACTTTTAGAAGCCGATACGAGGCCACCAGATGTAAGAATTAAAGTGGAGGTCAATATTAATACTGACCTCCTTTTTACCTTAATTTACTTATTCAGATTGAATAGTAAATTTCACGGATTCTCTTCTTTTTCAGTTTATTCAATATTTCTGTGATCTTTATGATGGATAAATAAACAGAGCCATTAAGTGACAATGGACACGTTAACTTAGTTTGATATGTCAAAGAGACACTATCATTTATTTAAAATAAATCAACTAAATTAACACCATTACACTTGATTGACATGATTTCACTTTCTTTCAATTCAAATACGTCAGCACACTTAAATTTAACACAACAGACTTAAATATTGGATGTTAACATATTTAGTCTGTGGGCTCTTTTAGCTTAAAAATATAGTTTCCAGCTTAGATAGAGAGGGGAAAGAGTAGGAGGAATAAGAGGTTGGAGAGATTAAGTTATTTATCTCGAGTGTAACCAGAGATGACACATTCCATCCGACTTCGGCTAAATCCCAGGTACGTTTGTAAACCGCTCTTTACCTTTTGACGATGCGTCTGATAAAGATATTGCCAGCCTCCCAGGTGCACGGAGTCCTTCCGGCCCTCGTACGTCTGAACTGGTCGTTTACTTCCAACGTCTCCTCGGATCCGCGTCAGCCGTCAGAAACATGTGGCAGCTTCTGGCTGACTTCAAGACGAGATGTTTCTCAAAGGAAGTTCATTAAGAACTTTGGAGCTTTTGCTCGGGGAACTGGATGGAGACGTCCATCAGTTCTAGCTGACAAGTTAGTCTTTGGCTCTTGACCAAGCTTGACCAGCTGCAAGGCAGAGAGCTTTCAGGTCTCCGTCCATTCAAACTCTTTGTCCATTCAAAGACTGAAGCGTTTCCGCACAGTTAGAACTTAAAAGCAGGAACACAGAGAGGAGTTCACTTGCTTTATCAAACCCAAGGTTACAAGCCAGCAGCAGAGAGAAATGTTTAGGAAAAAAGACAGATAACGCTGGAGCCCTGCTCATCAGACTGTCTCTGAGTTTCTAAACAAAACCGTCCGGTCTCTGTGACCCGAAGGCTTCACCTTTAAACACAGCAGTGAAGACAGTAATTAACACATTTCAGAATAACACAGCATAAAAGCACATATCATGAAAATGAGAAAAGTTATTCTTGATTACATTAGAATAAAATCAAGATATAGAAATAGTCTCTTTTAGTGACTATATGTCCTCAGATTATAACTAATGGAATAATTGTGTTAAATGTCCTGCTTTACTGAGAGGTCAGTAAAGGTCATCACTGGACAGTTCAAAAGTACACAGGTGTCTTAAAAGTGGACAAGGTCATGTCCACTACAATAGCAACGTGTTTGCTCCGGGCTCTCGGCTAATATTTTTAGAAGCTATCTTGGCTAACAAGAGTCCCTGACACCGGTCACGTCTGAGATATATCATTTTAAGACAGTAAATCTTCCAAAACTCTCATTAATATCCCTCCCCGAATAAAAAGAATTACCTGATCGGCAGACATAATTTAAAAATACATCATTAGCAACGTGTTTGCTCCGGGCACTCGGCTAATGTTTGTTAGCTGCTATGTCGGCTTATTACCGGTTGCGTCAGCGATATATCATTTTAAGACAGTAAATCATCCAAAACTCTCATTAATATCCCTCCCCGAATAAAAAGAATTACCTGATCGGCAGACATAATTTAAAAATACATCATTAGCAACGTGTTTGCTCCGGACACTCGGCTAATGTTTGTTAGCTGCTATGTCGGCTTATTACCAGTCGCGTCAGCGATATATCATTTTAAGACAGTAAATCATCCAAAACTCTCATTAATATCCCTCCCCGAATAAAAAGAATTACCTGATCGGCAGACATAATTTAAAAATACATCATTAGCAACGTGTTTGCTCCGGGCACTCGGCTAATGTTTGTTAGCTGCTATGTCGGCTTATTACCGGTTGCGTCAGCGATATATCATTTTAAGACAGTAAATCATCCAAAACTCTCATTAATATCCCTCCCCGAATAGAAGGAAACTACAGATGTTACCTGATGGCGCAGACATAATTTAAAAATACATCATTAGCAACGTGGCCTGTACCGCGGCTATTGTGTTAGCTATCTGATTCGGCTAGCTTGTTAGCAGCGAACAAACATAATCTGCCGTGATAATTGGCTTTATACACTCAAAGTGTATAAAGTAAAACAACATGAACTCACGTAAAATAAATAGTTTATAATCTAAAACACTACACACCTCCGATTATGTTTACACAAAGACTTACTCATCTCCTGGACAGTCTTCCGATGGTCCCTGCGTTGTTTCGACATGGTAGCTCCTGTGGGACTTTCTTCTGTAGATTTTCTTTTAAAAATAGTAGGAATAGCATCCGGTTTTAAAAGTCTTCTGAATCTTACTGGTAATCCTAAAGATTCTTTTATACCAGGTGCTGAAAACAATCGGCAGTGAAATGGTCGCTGCAGACATAGGACTCCTGGAACCCACCGGTCCTTGTCTGGTCCATTCTTGACAAAGTTTGTCATCTTTTGGAAATTTGTGAAGGCTCACTTGTTCACTGCTGATATTAGAACACACAAATGCACTACAACGTGACGGCATTTTTCAAGTTACACAAATAAAAGGCGATCCTTCAGGAAATGAATGAGTATGGCAAGCAGTTAACACACCTAATAAACGGGCAAGGCTCTGCCTTCTGCCCGTTGTGACGTTGATGACTGGTGACGACGACTGGTGATGACGTATTGCGGAAATGCGCGGAATTTCAGGGGCGTATCCCAGCAAATACCAGAGAAAAATTTAGCATAATTTCGAATAAAATTTTAATATGTTTATAATTTATTATGCAAAAACGACCAGAGCTCAATGATATAAGATATATATGTTCTGACAAATATTCAAATTTACAAAATCATGTCACAATACCTTTAACTACAGAAACGACAAAAAAAAAATGTGTTAGCTGAATATACAGCCCACTAAACAGTAGACATCCAGGGGACGTCGAGGTGACGTCTATATAGAGCCCGTTGGTCGAAGACCAATTCTAGACGTCGCCCCGACGTGCAAACAAGGTCTTTTTTTGACGTCTAAATATGACCGCATTTGTACGTCATATGAACGTCAGTTTTGGAGATGATCTGGACCATGTTCACAGAGTTAAACTTTTAGGACTATAAAAGTGCAGTTAGACAATTGATTTATTAAGAATGTTGTTTTTTAATATCATTTTAATGCATTTCCTCAATTCTTTTTTATTTTTTTTACAAATTAGACTTGTCCGTCATTTGAGAGTCCAATTCTAGACGTCGCCCCGACGTGCAAACAAGGTCTATTTTTGACGTCTAACCATGACCGCATTTGTACGTCGTATGAACGTCAGTTTTGGACGTTATCTGGACCCGGTTCACAGAGTTAAACTTTTAGGATATAAATTTGCAGTTAGACAATTGATTTATGAAGAATGTTGTTTTTTAATAACATTTTAATGCATTTCCTCAATTCTTTTTTTCTTTTTTACAAATTATATATACTGTATATTATTTATTTGAAGAATATAATTGTTGTTGTTGTTGTTGTTGTTGTTGTTGTTGTTGTTGTTGTTGTTGTTGTTATTATTCATTCATTCAACCTTTATTTAGGCAGGTTAGACTCGACTCATTTACAAGAAACCTCATTTATTCCACGACGTCGCGGTCACACATTCATTTCAGTAGGTGGCAGTACTTGTGTTTTTTGCTTTCTTCCATTAAAAAACAAGAAGAAGAACTTCGGAACTCGAGCGTTATGATTGGATTGGTGGAGGCAGCACGTGATCTGTTCCAACCAGTCAACGCCTCTCTTGTTGAACCGCGCTGCTGGCTTGAATCTCAACCGTTGTTGTTTATTTTCTGTCTGTGCTGCGGTGATCTATCGAGCTCAACTGTGTTCAGTTCATTTGTCACGGCACTCCTGTCCTAAACTTGCTGCAATCCATTCAGAAGTTGAAGGTAATTGGTTCTGTTTTGTAGCTTTGCTCTCTTGAATTCTGTGGTTTCACGTACATAGCTAACGATGGAGCTAACTTTGGAGCTAACGAGCTAACGTAAGCTAACTTGTATCTACGTCTGCGGCAGACGATGTAAAGGAAAATCGAACAGTACAGTTTAGAAAATAAGTTATTCTATGCAAGTAAGCCGTATGCTACGAGTTTTTTTTGTTTTGTTTTTGTTTCTTTGTTTTGCTTTGAGACTATCGAGGCCTGCAGCCTTGCGAGGCCTGCATGCGTCCCCATTATTCATTCATTCAACCTGCTTGTTTTAGACTGATGAAGCCGGCTGGAAGGTGAAACGTTTCAGCATTAAAAAATAGAAAAAAAACTGTCCAGATGACCTGAATTCAGACCAAAGCTTTTCAGTTGCAAATGAATGAGTAAATGTGAAATAAAAAAGCTTTAAAATGTCTCCTATCTCTAATTTTACTTTGACTAGGCAAAATGAGATAAGTCTAAACTACATTCTGACTAATATCTCTGTGAACATGTCGCTCCAGTTGTGTTTATAAACAACTGTTTTTTTTTTCTTTCTGTCAGGTGTGTGGTGTTAATCTGGACTTGGAATTTGGTGTCCTAGGTATGTTTTGTGACCCCATCCTCCCCTGAGAAACAAAGCGTGCACTTTCAAGACACGATCCCTGATGGAGCATTCACATGACAAACACACATTGTTGTCAACTGTTCAGGATCCTCATGATCCTCTTTTTCTGAAGGTAGTTTATTTATAATCTCGTGTAATCTCATTTCAGATTAAGCTTGATCAGGTTATGTGACCGAACGTGGCGCGCGCGGTCTTATCAAAATGAATCATGTTTATGAGTTAGTTTGATGAGGACAAACGACCACTGTCCCAAATCTTTAATGTTTGGTGTCAAAATGTCTCATTGTGATGAAACCCACTAATTATATTGCACCAGTTAAACTCCAAACATGTGTGGAACCTGTGTGCGTGTCTTTTAGGACATGGCAAACGGAGGGGACCAGTTCAACCTTGCAGAGCGCTCGGACTCGGAGTGCGCGGAGTCGCGGACCCCCCAAAATAGTCCACCAAGGACAGTCCTCTGAAGGCGTCCAGCCAGCAGGTAGCAGCTCAAGTGTGTAAATAATCATTTATTTGACTTTTCACCACATCCAACTTCCCCTTCAGAATGTAAAGTAAAGACTGTGAATCAAATCACAAACTGTTTGTTGTACAGGGGGTGGAAGACATCAAAGTTGTCCTACATGACAAGGACCTCTGGGGCAAATCCGACCATGTAGGAACTGAAATGATCATCAACAAGGCTGGAAGGTGAAAAGGAAATGTTTTTCATCAATACATGTAATCAGTTACTGAATGGACGAATAAAAAATAAAAAAAATCTCCCCAGTCTGTGCGCGTGCATGCAGGCCTCTGAGCAAAGACTTTTGTGTGGCCTACTTTTTATATATATACCGGGTATATATATAATTTGTGGAGCGTTGGTCCTAGGACATGTCACAGCTAATGCACCTTTTTGCTTCATCTTAATTATTTTGCATTGCTGAATAATCTTTTGTTTTTGTCCTCAGCAAGTGCAGCGCCTCAACCCAAGGACCTGTCAACGCCCAGTGAGTACCGGTATACATTACACTTTAAACCATTGTTTATTTTATCAGGCCTTGCAAAATAATTTTTATTTTATTTTATTTTTTTCATGGAAAACCGATGCCACTTCCAGATCAGAAATTGGAAGATGGGCATTCCCATTGCCTCAGGATGGTAAGTATTGAACAGTTAGCAGTGAGACACTTGGAAAAAAATGATCAACCACAGCCACCTTGCTGTTGGAGAGATTATAATCAAGAAATGTGTGTTTTTGTTTTATTTTTCCCCCCCCAGTGTTTCAGCGTATTCAACTTCTTTGACCTCGGCGATCGCCTACACCGTGTACATCCCACCTTTTCAGCTGTGCCAAAGAGGATAGAGACCATGGAGGATTTTGTGAGAGAGGAGCACCTCGTGACTCCAAATTTGCTACCCTGGTAGGTTTTACAAGTCTGGAGGAAAGCCGAGCATAACGCAGTACTGTACAACCAAACACTTGGAAGTGTCAGTGAACTGTATCATGGATTTATTTCAACAGGTTCTGCAGATTTCCAGAATTGGAGGAAGCACACCAAGGACTTTGTCTACAAATTTCTTGATAGGTATGTATCAACACACGCTCACCCACCCACTAACCATCTGAACTAAATATTTTACTTGCAAGTTCAGTATTTAGTTTTGTAAACTAAGTATTTAGCTATCAAATTAAATATTTAATTTAGAACGACGTGTATTAATAACATGGTTGAAATATGACTGGAAAATTTTGTTTTCTCTAAACTAAAATATTGCTGTTGATTTTTGTAACTTTGCTAATGGCACCCCATAGATATGAAAATGTTTGGCAACTCGAGTGCGTTTTGCAGCAATTTTTTAACTGATGTGCTCAAATTTGGCAGCACGATGTCTCAGTGGTTAGCACTGTTGTCTCACATCAAGGTCCTGGGTTCTATCCCCGGTTGGACCTGGAGTGTTTCTGTGTGGTGTTTGCATGTTCTTCTCGTGCTTGCGTGGGTTTTATCAGAGTACTCCGGTTTCCTCCAACAGATCCAAAACATGCATGTTCGGCCTTCAGGTCCAGGCCTCCCTTGAAAAAGAGATCTGTGATCTCTATGGGATTTGCCTGCTTAAATAAAGGTTAATAAATAATAATGTGTGTTAGTGTGTTAACTAGTGTTATAAGTGATTGGCAAAAACAAAAATTCAAAGCCACCTATCAACATATGATTGTACAGCCACACTTCCAGGCTGTCATATTGTTAAGTTTGCAGATGATACAGCGGTGGTGGGATGCATCACAAACAATGATGAGTCCAGCTACAGACAGGAGGTGGAACATCTGGAGAGCTGGTGCAAAGAGAATAATCTTCACATGAATGTGAAGAAGACGAAGGAGATGATTGATTGATTGATGTTTATTCATTCATTTTAAAAGAACAATACAAGACAGTTTCATCAGATACAAGAATACAAGTTGGATAAAATGAAGGGAGCAGAAAGAAGATGAAATCTTATTATATCTGCCCCTTATTTCACAGTTTGTTCAACCAATGATAACCTTCAAGTAACATCACAGAATGAATAATTCTACTTATTTTTCTAACTGTAATACATAAACTAGATCACAAAATGAATAATTCTACTTAATTTTTCTAACTGATACACAAACTACATCACAAAATGAATAATTCTTTTTCTAACTAATACACAATAGCAAAATGAATAATTCTTTTTCTAACTAATACACAAACTATATCATACTTAATTTTTTTTTTTTTTTTATACTAATGATGAGATGATTGTGGACTTCAGAAGGAACAAACACACCCACGCCCCACTGAAAATAGGTGGGTCTGCAGTGGAAGTGGTCTCCAGCTACAAATACTTGGGTGTACACTTGAATGATAATCTCAGCTGGAGCAACAACACCACCAGCCTGATCAAGAAAGGTCATCAGAGACTCTACTTCCTCAGACGACTGAGACGTGCTGGTCTGAGCAGCTCAGTTCTCACCTCGTTCTACAGGTGTGCAGTGGAGAGCATCCTGTGCTCCAGGAGCAACGTGTGGCATGGAGGCTGCACAGTTGAAGAGAGGAAAGCTCTGCAGAGAGTGGTGAAGGCTGCACAGAAGTCTGTTGGAGTCAGTCTCCCCACCATCACAGACATTTACACCTCCAGATGCAGGAAAAGAGCCACCTGCATCATGAAAGACCTCACTCATCCAGCACACTCACTCTTTGCCCCACTCCCCTCAGGACGGAGGTTGAGGAGCATCAAGTGTAGAACCACTAGACTGAGGAACAGCTTCTACCCTGAGGCTGTTAGACTCATGAATAAATAAAAATAAAATAAAAAATAAACACTGCAAAATGTCACATCATACTGATGCTGATCTGTTTTCTTGTTGCTGTGTTCATCTGTGTTCACCTGTGACCATCTGCTCATACAGACTCATGTTCGTGCTGCAGTTTATTCCCACTATATTAGGCTTAGTGTATTACTAGTTGATGTTTTTCGTAGTTAATTCTAGATGTTATTACTGTTTTTCTCTTGCATTTGTTGTTGGATGTAACTGGGACCCCGTGTACATAATCTCGTTTTCATCACATGTACCACATGCGGTGCAAATGACAATAAAGACTTTCTGACTCTGACATTTGCTGGGATGGATGTTTTTATTTATTTATTTATTAATCAGGGAGATCCCAGCAAGACACTGCATTTTCCAGATTGCCTTTGCATATTGCTAATTACTTTTTGTTTTTGTTTGTTTTTTTGCAAATGCAGATGGAATCATGAATGGAGATTCTGCAGCAACAGGATTTTATAAGGACTCATGCTGCAGAGCATTTAAAACATGCAAAGGAGGACATGGGCTCACACTGGACAATTAACACAACTGGTAGAGCTGCTGCCTCTCAGCGAGCAGGTCCCCGGTTCAAATCCCGGTCCGGGGGCCTTTCTGGGTAGAGTTTGCATGTTCTCTCCGTGCATGCATGGGTTTTCTCCGGGTGCTCCAGTTTCCTCCAACAGTCCAAAAACATGCATGTTAGACTGATGGTGACTCTATGACCTTGGGTGTGAGTGAGACAGGTCTCTCTTGTAAATGAGTCCCTGTGGCTCAACGAGGCTAGCCTGTATAAATAAAGGTTGAATGAAAAAATGTGCCACAAAGAAGTGGAGGTGGGGCTTTCACACTGGACATTTAATGCACCACGAAGAAGTGGACACTGGACATTTAATGCACCACAAAGAAATGGACACTGGACATTTAATGCACCACAAAGAGGTGGAGGACATAGGGTCACACAGGACATTTAAAACGTGCCACATAGAAGTGGAGGATACGGGCTCACACAGAACTGAGGAACACATTTTTGGGGGGGAGATGCAAATAGGTGCTGGGCATAAAATTAGAATATTGTGAAAAAGTTATTTATTTCAGTAATTCCATTCAAAAAGTAAAACTTCTATACAGTATTACTGTATATTCATTCACACAGACTGATATATTTAAAAATAATCTTAATGCTGATGATTATAACTGACAACTAATGAAAACTCCAAATTCATTATAAGTAAATTACATTACTTGAGATCAATTAAAAAATGATTTTTATAGATGTTGGCCAACTGAAAAGTATTAACATGGTAGCATGGTCCTTAGCCCCAACTATTGAAAGATGTACATATTGTACATTTCATGTTCATACATCTCAGTTGGCCAACATTTATAAAAATACTTTATTTTTATTGAGCTCAAGTAGTAGTCTAATTTTCTGAGATACTGAATTTAGGGTTGTCATTGGTTGTCAGTTTTAATCAACATTAAAATAAATAAACATTTGAAATATATCAGTCTGTGTGTAATGAATGTTTCACTTTTTGAATGGAATTCCTGAAATAAAACAACTTATTTAAAATATTATGACCAGCACACTTTGTACAGATTATTTTTGTGGTGAGGGGACTGTAATTGTATACAGCTTTTTTATTTATCTTGTTCCTGCCTGCTATATCAAAAAGAAAAATGAAGGCATGTTAAAAAAAAATTGTTAAGTACAGACCAAAAATGAAGGCATGTTAAAAAATTATTATTGTTTATGTTAAGTACGGCCAAAGAATGAAGGCATTTAAAAAAAAAAATATGTGAAGTACAGACCCAAGTGAGCTGTGTACTTTTATAGATTTGTTTGTGTATTTTGTGTTGCCACCAGTTGATAAGTTCCGTAATGTAAAGCTTTTTTTTTTAAGTTACCAAAGGTGGAATTCTCAATTTTATGTGTTATGCTGTTCCTTTAAATTGTGTTAAATAAACAGGATAAAGGTAAAATTTATGGAGTGATTTGTAAAACTTAATCCAACTGTTTGTAGGATTTTAAAGCTGCGGATGGTCAAAGTATTTCCCTAGATTTGTTTGCCTCAACGCAATTTTAAAGTAGATTCATTATACTTTTTATATGCATAGCATGAACAAGCAGCATGTAAAGTGACTAAAATAAGTTAAATATAATAGCCTAATTAGAATAAGCTAAATACAGTAAGTTATTGACGTCAGATAGACGTCTAATGTAGACGCCTTTTAGACGTCAGGAATATAGACGTCTAATGTAGACGCCTTTTAGACGTCAGGAATATAGACGTCTAAAAGACGTCGGGGAAAAGACGTCATCTGGCGTAACGTTTTCGACCTTCCAGGGACCTGATTTCGACGTCCAGAAATGACCTGAAAAAGACGTCGTATAGACGTCACCTTGCTCAGTGGGAGTATATTAGTGTTTCTGAGTTTACTGTTTTTGAAGAACTGATTACAAATCAGATTATTTTACACGTGTGTAGCAAGGATTTTCTGAGGGGCAATCTTTTGAAACCCAGAGTGGACCCACGAAATGCAAGTTGTCCAGTAGCACAGTTGGTAAATCAACTTGCGATTGGTGCAGAGATACTTTTCTCGAAGCTGGTTCGAATCTCACTCGGTACGGTTAAAACTTATTTTACGTTTGTCTTTTATTGGATAAAAAAAGAAGGAGTTTCACAAACTCCTTCCTTTTAATCTCAGTCCTCATTTTTTTATCCAATAAAAGACAAACGTAAAATAAGTTTTAACCGTACCGAGTGAGATTCGAACCAGCTTCGAGAAAAGTATCTCTGCACCAATCGCAGGTTGATTTACCAACTGTGCTACTGGACAACTTGCATTTCATAGGTCCACTCTGGGTTTTAACAGATCGCCCCTTATAAGCTGATTTGTAATCAGTTCTTAACAAACAGTAAACTCAGAAACACTAATATATATACATGTATTCAGCTAACTAATATATTTTAGCGGCGTCCCTTCTCTTTCCACACACACAAAGCGCGCACACAAGAACTTCCCACCCACTTCAAGAGAACGCCCCACCCACTTCAATGCCGGCTCTCCGGAAGGCTAGACCGTCCCATTTCAGCAGTTTCGCTCAGCCCACCCGGTCTTGTGAGTGCGTGGCCTACTCGGCCCAGCTAGGCTGGGTCCTCATGAGGATGCAGCCCCTGAATTGAGACACAGCCAAAGATGCTTTGTCTGTCTCCTCACCCCTCCCTTCCCAAGGCCGTGGACATGTGACAGAACCTCAACCGAGCTGATGATAAATAACACCTCTCATCTGGACAATGGCTGAGAGGGAGGGCTCTGGACTATGCTACAACCTTCCCTTAAAATTCAATATATTCACCGGCCTATATGTACATGTATCACGTCTATTTATGTTGCTATGCTGTGGTAGATTCTTTTGATGCCTCAAATCGTGCCCTGTCTAGGACAAGGTGTGAGAGATCTTTTTTAATACAGTCTCTCCTCATGTTTTCTCCCCTTTTCTCACCTAAGCACAAATATTATTCTGAACAAGAATAAGAAAAGGCCACACTTTTATAGTAGCAGCTTCGTACACCACGTCCATATTTCAGACGATTGTACTTACGTTCTTGTTGTATCTCAGTGCAATGATAATAAAGTTTATTCTGATTCTGATTATTGTGTGTCATTATTGTGTGTCATTATTGTGTGTAGTTATGTGTAATTACTGTGTGTAATTACTGTGTGTAATTATTATACGTACTGTAATTACCGTGTGTTTTTATTGTGTGTAATTACTGTGTGTACTAATTGTGTGTGATTGCTGTGATACAAGTTGTGTTTGGAGAAAGATTCACTGAGTTGAAAGGAAAGAAACTCTCTCCTTCTAGTTTGGTGTGGTAGTAGCTGAGAGTCATTCTAAACACAAACTCTGAGCCCTGAAACTGCACGTTTACATCAAACTTTACCAAATACTGTTAGTCAACATTCTTCCTGTTAGCAAAATATTTCATGAACCAGCTGACAGATCTGAATGAAACTATTAAAGTAACTTTTGAATTCAAGTCCACAACGGATTAACTTTTGCACACAACCCAGTCCAAGATGGCCGCCACAGCTAATGAACCTTACAAACATCAACATGTGTGTGAGTCAGGATGAAGAGGAGAGGTGACAGAAGTGGTCCCTGTGGGACGCCGCTGGAAGAACAGAGCTGATCCCACACAGTTCACTCTCACTCTCTGTCTCCTTAAAAAGTGTAAAAGCAGCCCACAGGATCAAAGCTGCATCAAATGTTCTAGAAGCCTCTCTGCTCCAAGGTGACCTTGAACCGTGTCAAACAGACAAACATCAGTGAATAAAAGCTGTGCACGTGTTCTCTTTCCCTGCACGTGTTTAAAAGCAGCTTCATTACAGCGACTCCTCTGTGTGCTCTATCAGCAAACTGCAGAGGATCCAGGTCCTTCTCTGTTTTCTTGAAGACTCAGCACTTTTTCAAGTTTTCATCAGAATGGACGTCAATGCAGTGTCTCTAAAATCATTTAGTGCTCATGGAAGAGAACGTCTTCACAGTCTCCATGTTTCAACTTTCAAATGAGGATTGTCTTCAGGTTTGTCTCTCACTTCCTGCATCTCTTTGTAAAATCATAAACATGGAGTTCTGCTTGTCAGATAGAAGCCTCACCTGCAATTACTGCAACCATCAGCAGGTGTGAGCAGCCAAGCCCCTCCCCCTGAGAGGAGAGGGGGCTGGAGAGGACTTGGTGCAGCTCGGCTGCTTCCAGCTTTAATAAACTTTATATTCTAACTCCACCTGTGCTGTGTGAGTCTCATTGTGTTGCTTTCATTTCAACCAACGCCTCATACGACCTGTTCAAACAACATGTTGATTTTTCACACTAATCTTTCAGCCATCAGGCTGCAGGTTAGATATTTACTGTTTGTTCCAAAGCACCAACATCTGGATGGACTGACTGAACTTCTACACACCTCAGAGTGATCAGACTACAGCTCCGACTGGAAAGAAAAGAGGAGAGAAGAAGACAAAGTGAGGCTTTGTGAGGAGGCTGAGGAGCTTTCAGTCCCACATCAGGAGCTTCTGACCTGCTCCACGTTCAACAGGCAAGAAAGCAGCTGAGTTCAGCAGCTGGAGAAGACTTCCAGATGTTCCTGCTGCATTTCCAGGATGTCTTCATGCTGCTTGAAGCTGCTCTGAAGAGTCTGTCTGGACCTTGGTGGGCCCGTTCTGTTGGAGAAGCTGTAGGAGGAGCAGCTGAGTGAAGGAGGCCTGAGAGCCTCAGAGAGTGTCTGCTTCATCACATCAACACGTCTGAACATCTGGAGTGGTGCTTCCTAAACATCTGCAGGTCCTGATGAGTCTGGAAGGTGTGGAGCAGCTGGTCTGGGCTCATGGACTTCTGGGAGGTTTCCTTCCACCACACATTTACTGAGGTTCAGCCTGGAACTGACCGGACGTTCATGAATTATCCTGAACCTCCCTATGGCCAGCCCTCCCCTCATTATATGGTAAAAAGCTTGCCATAAGCACAGAGTAGATTATACAGTAGTCCCTGGATTATCGTGGGGGTTACGTCCCCCCCACCACGACAGGTGAAGAACCGTGAAGTATGAACGTTGTATTTATTTTAGTATTTCTATACATTTTAAGGCTTTAGAAACTCTTCCCACACTCTTACAATGTTCTAATCTCTTAAACCGACGTCATTTTAACAACATACGTATATGTACTGTACAGTACTGAAACATTTTAACAACATACGTATATGTACTGTACAGTACTGAAACATTTTAACAACATACGTATATGTACTGTACAGTACTGAAACATTTTAACAACATACGTATATGTACTGTACAGTACTGAAACATTTTAACAACATACGTATATGTACTGTACAGTACTGAAACATTTTAACAACATACGTATATGTACTGTACAGTACTGAAACATTTTAACAACATACGTATATGTACTGTACAGTACTGAAACATTTTAACAACATACGTATATGTACTGTACAGTACTGAAACATTTTAACAACATACGTATATGTACTGTACAGTACTGAAACATTTTAACAACATACGTATATGTACTGTACAGTACTGAAACATTTTAACAACATACGTATATGTACTGTACAGTACTGAAACATTTTAACAACATACGTATATGTACTGTACAGTACTGAAACATTTTAACAACATACGTATATGTACTGTACAGTACTGAAACATTTTAACAACATACGTATATGTACTGTACAGTACTGAAACATACGTATATGTACTGTACAGTACTGAAACATTTTAACAACATACGTATATGTACTGTACAGTACTGAAACATTTTAACAACATACGTATATGTACTGTACAGTACTGAAACATTTTAACAACATACGTATATGTACTGTACAGTACTGAAACATTTTAACAACATACGTATATGTACTGTACAGTACTGAAACATTTTAACAACATACGTATATGTACTGTACAGTACTGAAACATTTTAACAACATACGTATATGTACTGTACAGTACTGAAACATTTTACTCACCAGCTCTGCAGAATAGCAGCTCGGTTCAGGTTCTGCAGACCCGCCCTGCAGTGACAAAACCCAGAGACAGAGATGTTTGTAAAACCACAATTCAGAACCAGTTTGAAGGGACGTTCTACCTCAATCCAGGGAATTAGATTATGGAATGGCTTGGAGAATGTAGTTAAAAATGCCAAGTCAATGTTTACATTTAAGAAAATGATCAAAACAAATGTGTTAAAAAATATATATGAAATAGCGTAATGTGTATTGTATTAGTTAGAAAATTAGAAAGAGTTAGTCATTTTGTACTGTTGGCTGAAGATTATTATTGTTTAATCTGATTGTTGGAAAAAGTTGGTTGAAGATTATTATTGTTTACATGGGTGATTATTATTGTTTAATCTGATTGTTGGAAAAAGTTGGTTGAAGATTATTATTGTTTACATGGGTGATTATTATTGTTTAATCTGATTGTTGGAAGTAAGGGGCAGATATAATAAGATTTATTCTTCTTTCTGCTACCTTTCATTTTTTTACATTTTGTACACAATCATTTATGAGATTGTCTTGTATTGTTTCTTTTGTAAAAAAATGAACACATTTAATAAACATAAACATAAACATGTTTGATGTACTTTTATGATTTTCTCAATAAAAGTTTCATCTCTTGGTGGATCAACCTAAGTTGACGTTTCTCGTGAAATTACATTTTGTCTAGTCACAGTTAATCGGTTTAATCCAAAAAAAGAGTGAACTCGTTTGAATTTGGGTCAGATAAAATCTGTGCCAACTTGCACCTGGAATATGGTAAAGTCAGTAAACTGACCAGAACCTAACATCCAACATGTTGGTGACCCATAAGTGTTTAATTACATTTTGGGACCCAAAAATGTTTAAAGACCGTGTAAAGTAAAATTAAATTTGTGTTTTGAGTTTGTCACACGGCATAAATATGTGTTATTAATCACCCATATAAATCTGACTGATTAAAAACATTGTTTACCTTATAAAATTAAGTCTCAAAAATCATGAAAAAACCTGATTGTGGCTTGCTCTGAAACACTGGGGGCGTGTCAGCGCGTGGGCATGGTTTCAGCGCAGTACTACGCCGTGTCCTGTCCCCTGAGCTGAGCAGCTGTGTGTGGAGAGGCAGACAGGTGCTGCAGAGATCCACCAGCTCTGTTTTTATCTAATCTGGCTGTAACAGCAGCTCATTTTTCCAAGAGTTAAGGGCGAGGCAGAGCTCCGCGCTGGACCGAGCCCCGCGCCACGCGCGCGCGCTGCGCGTGGGGGGTACACAGCAGAGCACAGCGTGAAGCTCCAACGTTTTCGCTCCAAATACTTGATGTCGTTTGAGCCGAAGCAGGGCGGAGCGTTTAGCTACGGGACAAATTGAGGTCGCTGATTGGTCATTTGCTGACAGCCTACTGATTTGAGTGACAGGTCGGGTCTGAGAACAAGTTCATTCATTCCTCCTCATCGGAGGAGGAATGAATGGTGACCGCTTCAAGCGATCACTTGACTTTAGGCAAAAAAACTAAAGAAAAGTCCAGATCAGCGATGAAGAAGAGGAATTTAATTCATTTGTGTGTCACACAAAACAGTCCGCCACCAGGGCAGTTTATTGAGAGACACCGCGCACGCGTGAGCGGTCATAAAATTTGAGCTTGGCATGTTCGCGCGAACGTTCAAAGGCTTGTGCCGCGGCGCTCGCTCAAGCGTGGCACCGCGTGGCATCGCGCTCGTGCTAGCGCGGAGCTATGCCTCGCCCTTTACGCTGTTTTTAGTGCACTAACAACTCTGGTTTTGTTTTTAAAGTTGAGGACACATAACTCCGCTGTTATAATAAGCGCTATTTTAGAAGATGAGCAGCGGACTCGCTGCACCCGGTCCGACCCGGTCACATCGCATGCGGGGTGTTGGTGATTAAAATAAAGAGTAATCACGTTGATAACTAAGTTATCTCATCTGTGTCAGCGGAGTCACAGCGTTTCACGGCGCGCGTGGCAGGATTTCAGCTCCACGCGGATCGCTCTCTCACACACACACACACACACGCGGGGGGGCGGCGCGCAGAGGTGCAGTGGTCGCTCCAGCAGCACGCCTGGGTTTGTTTGACTCCCTCCTGCGTCTCAATGTCACAATGGAGCGGCTGCAGTCCTCCATCTTCCACCAGGGAAGATGCAGGAACGAGGCATAATTGATTAGCTAGCTAACAATGAACAAAATATCTATGCTATTGCTATCTGATGCTATCTGCGATTCGCGAGTGAATGGCTCCACCCATGCGAAGAACAATTTATACGGCTGGAGCAGCAGGGGGTGGGGCTATACTAATGAAGACCGCGTGACGAAACGCGGTCACGTTTAAAACACGCCTAAAAAATCCTGAAACAGACATATCTTTATACACAGTTTCATCTATAACTCCAAAATTAATTGAGCTACAATTTTGAGACTTTTTACTCATTTACAACATTACAATTATGGCATTTATAATGTTTATTTAAGAAAATATTGAAATTCACTTTACACGGTCTTTAACTACAAAGTGAAACAATGAAATGTCATCGGTCTTACAGAATTGAATCTAAATTGATTCTTGATGTAAAAACACTAATGATGGTGATCACTAAATGTTTGTTCAACTGTCATCTAAAGGTCCATTTCTGGTTGATTTATGGAACATTTGAACACATGTAAACTAAGAATTTGGATTTGTAGCAAGGCAACAGCAATTTGATGTAAATGTATGCAAGATTCACAAAACTAGGTCTCAAATTAAAATGAAGATGTTTTGTTATGTTTATAATAAATCAGTGCATTCCACTCAAATTATTACGAGGATGCAAACTATTCCACAATCATTTCCTTTATTGTAATCAAAAGTAAAATAAAATCAAGAAATACAGCAAAATGAAACAAAAGCTTTTACATCATCAAGTATGAAATTTGATAATAAGCTTGTTGTAAAATGATTGGAAACATGATTGAATTATCACAGAAATATTTTGAACAGTATAACTTCTAATTCTAATTACTGTACTTGCAATTCATTCAACCTTTATTTAGACAGGTTAATCCCATTGAGCCTCAAGGACTCATTTACAAGAGAGACCTGTTTTCAACAAAGAATGACAACAGCGACAACAATAGACAATCATAAGAGAGGCGTACAGATTTATTTATAACAACTTTAACTAAAAAAAGTCACACACAGAGACATGTAGGAGGAAATGTATGAAGGCAGCTGATAGAGAGATTCAAATTTATCATATGAAACAAATTACTCTGACATGAAACTTCCCAGCTCACTTTAAATCAAATGTTCTCTGTTCACGTCAAAACATCCTTGAGACAGAACAAACAAAGTCTTTAAGTCTTTCATGGTTAGACAATGTTTTACATTACTCCAAAGTTTTGATTAGATGTTCCTGCCACAAACAGAATCCTGACTCCAGTTTATCTGTAAGATGTCAGAGTTTGTGTAACTTGTCAAACTCCACCTCTTTCTCTTATAAATACTCGGTGAGACCAGAAATAAATTTGGATATGTGCTGGAGTGTGTTTCGAGACTAAACTAGTTTCAGAAGTACATTACAAAGCATGTCCCCTTTGCAAAGTTCATGATGTGTCTAACTCAATTCTCTTGTTTATCTTGTGTGGTTTTTATTAAGGTAACAGGTGTTTAAAATCCCCATCAGCAGTAGACCAAGAAGTGATTTAAAAATGAAAATGTACCAGTGGTACAAAATAGGACACACAGGCCTTAATAAATCTCTTAAAATAATTAGAAAGTATGCAACAGGACATGTGACATGTGCACCAGCAATCTCCCTGAAACAGTTCAACATGTCTTTATGGAATGTCCAGGGTATGAAACAGAAAGAATTTATTTCCAAAAATAAATGAATATTAAATTTACAATGAGGGATGTTTTTAGTAGTGATATCAGTAAAGTTAAAGATCAAATTATTATTTTCTTGAAAAATACAAACTTAATAGAGAGAATTTAGTCGAGTTCTTAAATTAATTTTACAGAATTATAATTTTGTCCTGTTTATTTCCTGTCCCCACTCCAGCTCAGTAGGTGGCGGTAATGCACATTACAGTTGGTCTGCCAACCGCCATGAAACAAAACAACAAGAAGAGTACTAGATGTTGCTAGTACAATAATCCTACATTTCTCACCTGGCAACACTGATCATTAGTTGGATGCAGCATTTTTTTATTTTTTTTTTACATTTTTCATTTGTTACTTTTCCTATTTAACTTTTTTTTGCTCAAGTGGTGTCCTTGAACATTAAATTACCTAAACATATTTTACAATGTTAAGTGTGTATAGTGTTTCTTTTAACCCTCCTGTTATGTTTGTTTCTGAGGTACAGCAATAATGTTCGTGGGTCAATTTGACCCGGGGAGTGTTTAATCATGTAATAGTGTCAGAAACCCAAAAAATCCTCCAAAACCTTTTTGTATCTGATTATTAACTCCAATACTAACCATGTCAGTCAATATTTGTGCAATGATGTTTTTTTTATTTCTCATAAATAAAGGATAATGACGACTAACTCATTTGGACATAAACAATGTGATTTACATTTTTTATGTTTGCTGAAAAAACCTACACACAAAAAAACAATAATTATCCTTGAAATTGATTTTTGTAAAAAAAATTATGTTACATTTTATTTTATTTTTTTCAAAGGGTGATCTTTATAATTGAACTTGAGACACATTTACTGTTCTGGGTCAAATTGACCCGCTCATTAAAATCAAGACAAATGAGTCATGAAGATTTGTGTGGGTGGAGTTTTCCCACGGGAACAGAAAAGGTTCCCGTCAAAAGTTGTATAAACACCTGCTTTCTCACAGTTTCCTTGTGAAGTAAAGAGAATAGTGAGAAAGTGGGTTTATGTGCATGCATGTGTGCATGTGTGTGTGTGTGTGTGTGTGTGCGTGTGTGTGTGCGTGTGTGTGTGTGTGTGCGTGTGTGTGTGTGTGTGTGTGTGTGTGTGTGTGTGTGTGTGTGCTGTGTGTGTGTGTGTGTGTGTGTGTGTGTGTGCGTGTGTGTGTGTGTGTGTGTGTGTGTGTGCGCGTGTGTGTGTGTGTGTAGTGAAATATGTCTCATAGTTTCAAGGAAACAAATAGAATTGGAAATGTTTTTACCCTTTTTACCATTCATTTTGACTGCCGGGTCAAATTGACCCGAACAGTATCGATGTAACAAGTAGACGCAGAGAGTGGTACAAATGTGTAAAGTGAATCATTTTCAATTTATATGTTGATTGGAACTATTAAGACAAATAGAAAAAGTTTCATGCAGAAAAAATATTTTTAACTATTTTAAAAAAAAATGTAAATTTTAAAACGGGTCAATTTGACCCGTAACATAACAGGAGGGTTAAATCCATACTGGAAGTTAAGAAAAATTGCTATTTGCATTTGACCTTTAATAAATCCTAAGAAAAGATTACCAGAATCTGCTCAACTGTTAAGTTACAATTTTTTTGATTCTAGGACGAAGTCAGATAAAAACAGTCAAAAATTCAGAAAGGACAGTTTTCAGTTATCGACCGTCCAACTGTGGCCCCTGACAGATTCAGCTGAAAGACCTGGTGCAACTTTTATTTGAACCTGCAGAGATTTTAACAGCTGATCTGAAGCAAACAGGCAGGTGTTCAACTGAACTGACCACTCATGCAGTTTGATGGTCTCCACCATCATCCATCCATCCATTATCTTCTGCTTCCAGGTCGTGGGGGCAGCAGCTTTACCAGGGAGACACAGACATCAACAACCACCTCTTCAGCTCTTCTAGGGCGGCCGTGGTGTAGTGGTAATGGCAGTCGACCCCTGATCGGAAGGTTGGAGGTTCGAATCCTGCATCCGCCCACCATGTGTCGTTGTGTCCCTGGAAAAGACACTTAACCCAAGTTGCTCCCGGTAGGACTGGATGGCGCCTTGCAAGGCAGGCTACCACTACCGGTGTATGAATGTCTGAATGAATGGGTGGATGGCTGGTATTGTAAAGCGCTTTGGGGCTCCTCACAGGGGGCTGGAAAGCGCTATATAAATAAGCTCTATTTACCATTTACCATTTCTAGGAGGACCCCACAGCATTCGCAGACCAACTGACTAATTAATAAGTAATACTTTAATGTTTTTCAATTTAATGAAAGACAAACCTTTAACATTTAAGGACAAAATTTAACCAAATTGTTTTCAAGTCTATAGCTTATTGTAAAAGCAGTTTCAAAGATCATAGTGTGACGTTTTGCAATTTTAACATGAACCTGGTGCATATCTAAATAATAAAAGTGAAGATTTTTTAAATACATCTTTATTGTAAAAATCTATACTAAAATGGAAAATACATGGGTTTAAAGCAGGCAGGGAAGGCAATAAGGTAGGATTATTAATCAGGTTTAAAAGTTACAGCTCATGAGGTACTCCATTAGAGCATGACATCTCTTCCACAACATTCTGTGGAAAAGCCTTTAGGGTGTTCTTCTTCTAGTGGTGGTTAGTAAATAGCTTAAGGGAGCACTACCGCCACCAGGTGGTAAGAAGAGTTGGATTCTGGACCCGCCTACAGAACGGGTACAGAAGTGTAAATGGAAACACAACCACACACGAGCTGAACTGAACCGCACCGTAACAGTGGAAAAGGGGCATAGGTGTCTCTTTCAGAAAAGAGAGTTGATTATCAGAGAGATTTAATTATCATAGTCAGAATGGAACCAGGGGTGGTCAGGATGTAGACTCATCCTGACTTGGGAGATTAACACACACAAAAGAAGTGGGTAGGAGACACAGTGTCTCTGAGGACGTTCTGTGTCTTTGAGAGACACTTTTGTCTCTGATAAGGCCTTGGTTGGATGGATGCTACATAATTTATATAAAAAAAACTATAAGGTTAGTTTCTATAAAACTAGGGATGCACCGATCCACTTTTATTAAAAACTTTTGATCAGATCACGATACCTAAATATGGATGTCGACCGATACCGATACTATTCCGATAAAATCATCATTATTGATTTTATATGAGGCTGTAATAATCTCCTCTCTACAGGCAAGTTCAATTTGTACAATCATAATCATGCATGTCCAAAAACGCAACTTGAGGTAAGTTTTAATGTTGGATAAGTTTCAAAGTTAGAATTAAATCCTGCTAACACAAAGCATGTTTTTATTCCTAGCTTTAAAGTCAGAGTCAGTCAGTCATAGAGTTTTACTGTCATACACACCACATGTGGTACATGGGGTGGAATGAGATTATGTACACAAAGTCCCAGTTACATCCCACAACAAAATGTAAAAGAAAAACAGTAATAAGGTCTAAGATATGAACTAAGAAAAACATCAACTAAATATGCACTAAGCACTAATGGCATAAAAACAATCTGCTGAAGTGGATATTAAAGAAGTGGATATTAAAGTGATGAATGGCTTCAAACATCTGCGAAGTTCATGGCAAAAACCAACACAGACATGTTCCTGATTTTAGTATTTTACATCGCTTTATAATGTAGCTGTTTTGTTAAGTTTTTATTTTTTATAATTTTCTTTTTCTTTTTCCAGTTCATATGCTTTTTTATGATTGTCTACTGTTGTACTGATAAATATGTCCTGGAGGGTAAATGTAAACTATATCTTGGCTGCAAATATTCAATCAAGCAGCGAAGCAGGCAGTCTGATTTCAGTCAGCTGCACTCAGTCTGCTCCTCCTCCGAGACGGGCAGACTGAGCGCAGCTGACAGATATTAGACAGCCTGCTTCGGACTAAACGAGAGGAACACACCGCTGAAGCCAGGGAGCTCGAACGTCCAAAGTAAAACTAACTTTACAACAGTGCCTGGTTAAACAATCCTTGTGCTCTTTAATGTGGTGCTTTTTCAGATGTTTATTAAGTTTGATGTATTGTAGGTCACAACGGAGCTTTCTTCTCTTGGTACAGCGGCTCTGCAGACATTGCTTGTCTTGCGGTGTTTAGTGTAAAATACTTCCACACAGCGGACATGTTAAGATGAAAAGTTGGTTAGCCGTTAGCCACAGTGCTGCTCTCAGTCCTCATGTATTTACTCACATTTTAGCTGGCTTCAAACTATGAAATGAAATTCCTTCAGAAAATCCATTCCATAGTTTGATTCCCTGCCTTGCAGAGCAGCCGGCAGGGAATCACCTGTGGAGATGTTTCAGCAGACATAGACATTCATCATGGATCAGAAATCTCTGCAGATTGTACCGGAAAAATCAGATAGGTAAATTAAGCTGGTATAGGAGGCCGAGGCCAATACTGATACCAGAGCAGCCCCATCCTTAATTAAAACACAATTAGTTCATCTGCATGAGAAATCTGTTAATTAACCAAGTAACTGATTAAATAACAATTATCTCAGGAATTACATGAATAAAATTTCATGGGGTCTGACTGTTTGAAAAAACAATTTGATTGGTTGGTTGGTTCTCTCCACATATTGCACAACCACTGAACCAGTATTTTAGAACCAACACATACAGTCCAAATTATGATCTAAGGTTTATAATTAATTTGTTTTTAAAGTATTCTTGAGAAATTAGGAGCAAATCATAGATTAGGAACTTGTTCAAAAATTGTTGCAGAATATATTTTACAAAAACAAAATTATTTTATTTGGGTGTTATAACACCAGTTGCATCTTTCATTCATTCATTCAACCTTTATTTAGTCATCTCATGGCCTATAGTAATTATTTTAATATTTTCTGGTAGAATACTCCTGTGTGGACTCTCATATGTCTGTTTAAACTTGTCTTCCGACTAAATCTTTGTCCACAACGTTCACAAGGAAATGACTTGTCTCCTGTGTGGACTCTCATGTGTCTGTTTAAATTTGCCTTATGATTAAATCTTTGTCCACAAAGTTCACAAGGAAATGGCTTGTCTCCTGTGTGGACTCTCATGTGTGAGTTTAAACTTGCCTTATGAGTAAATCTTTGTCCACAAAGTTCACAAGGAAATGGCTTGTCTCCTGTGTGGACTCTCATGTGTGTGTTTAAACTTGCCTTATGACTAAATCTTTGTCCACAAAGTTCACAAGGAAATGGCTTGTCTCCTGTGTGGACTCTCATGTGTGAGTTTAAACTTGCCTTATGACTAAATCTTTGTCCACAAAGTTCACAAGGAAATGGCTTGTCTCCTGTGTGGACTCTCATGTGTGTGTTTAAACTTGCCTTATGACTAAATCTTTGTCCACAAAGTTCACAAGGAAATGGCTTGTCTCCTGTGTGGACTCTCATGTGTGTGTTTAAACTTGCCTTATGACTAAATCTTTGTCCACAAAGTTCACAAGGAAATGGCTTGTCTCCTGTGTGGACTCTCATGTGTGTGTTTAAACTTGCCTTATGACTAAATCTTTGTCCACAAATTCCACACGGAAACGGCTTTTCTCCTGTGTGGACTCTCATGTGTGAGTTTAAACTATCCTTCCGACTAAAACTTTGTCCACAAAGATCACAAGGAAACAGCTTGTCTCCTGTGTGAACTCTCATGTGTCTGTTTAATTGTGATTTGAAAGTAAATCTTTTGCCACAGTCATCACAGCTTATTGATTTTGGTCTTGCCTGGACTTTCTTGCATGACTCTTCATTTTTCTTCTTTCCAAAACATTTCTTATTAAGCAGACAACTTGAAGACTTCACTCCTGAATGACTTGTCATGTGTCTTTGAAGAGTCCGGTTACTGACATACTGCTTACCACACTCAGAGCAGCTCAAAGATTTGTTAACAGTTTTTACTTCTGATTCAGGAGCCCTGCTCTCCTTCCAGTCTTTCATACTGTCTTCACGTTCTGATTCAGAGTCTGATGAGTTCTTTAGCAGAGAGTCAGGACTGGCCATTTCATCATCCTCTTCATCATCCTCATCAACGTCAGTCTTTGAAGAGCTCGAACTGCCTTTGTGAATTTTTAAATCTGGGTTTCTGCCTGTTAAGTTTTTTTTATCCTCCTCACTCTTTACTGTAGTGACCAAAAATCTGATATCGGTGTCCTCCATATTAAGTTGGTCACCCACCAGACTGGTCTAAGGGTCTTTTCTTCCACTTTATGATAAGAGGCTCTGGGTCCTGCTGGTCCACATCAGGACTTCAGTCTTGAGGAACTTCTTCTTCTTAATCAACTCTAAACAGAGGCAGGAACCACTGAAACACATGTACAATAAGGACAATGTTACTTCAACACACACACACACACACACACACACACACACACACACACACACACACACACACACACACACACACACACACACACACACACACACACACACACACACATGCACACACACAATTTTACCCTCACAATCACCATCTTCTGTCTTCATATACTTTAATACCAACATATTCCAACAAAAGAACAATTTTAAATCAGAAAAAAATTGTTATTTTATTCTGAACAAAAGAGCGCCTGTGACAAAAGCTATTTTGAATATCATCCTTTTGAATCTAACAAAGTAAGAGCAAAATCACCCTTCCAGTGTCAACCTTTAGGAGTTATACCACTGAGAATAAACTTGCTCATTATGAAGGGTGCTGTTATAAATGACAAGTTATAAACTTTATTGTTGCTAAAAATACTTGAAAATTAAAAACCACATGAGTAGTAATAATACAGGTAGTCCTCGGGTTACGACGGTCTCGAGTTACAACGTTTCGTGGTTACGTCACGCATCTCATTAAAAAATATATATTTGAAAAATTTTACTTTGTACTTCCTGTTTGACGGTAGAAGTAGCAGCAGCTTGATGCAGCAGAAAAACACAGAGAGAGACCCACTCTGGACCGAGTTTCACGGCAGAAACAGCAAAGCAGTGGAGGTGGATACCTTACTGGACAGAGGTTGACAGCGGTTTTACAACGGAATATGGCAGATTGACTGAGCTGACAGCGGTTTTACATCGTAAACAAAAGGTGCACGGAGGTGGAAGGGTGTACGATGTCACCAGATGGCAGAAACAGCGAGCTGGACCGGAGGTGCAATGAGCTAACATGCTAACAGACCTAGCTGTAAACGCTGTGGACCACATAAAGCAGCAGGAAGCTGCAGAGCTTGGAGGTGCAATGAGCTAACATGCTAACAGACGGAGGAAGGCTTCATCAGCTCCCAGTAAGAAATTAACTATTTTTTTCCTTCATTAAGGCTCCAAATGTACTGTACCGTATTCGTCTGTGTATAATACGCAGTTTTTTTGCTCATTTGAATGTCCTGCGTATTATACACCGAAGCATATTATTTATGGATTTTTTCCCCATATTTTTAGACCCATTTTTGGCTCTGATATCGCTGTTTTTCATTTTGGGCAAAAAATGGTGCAGTACCACTTTTGTCCGCTAGGGAGACACTTCCAGACCATTTCTAGCTCATGTGTCAGAAAAAAGCCTCCTCTGGTCGGACTGACTCTGTCGCTGCCCGCCCCCTGCTCTGGATGTAGCTGCATTTAGCTGTGAGGTTAGCTGTTTTTTTTAGCAAGATAACTCATAAACCACACCGCGGAATTTTAAATCCAGCTGATTTGAACATTTCGTTAGTTTTGTTAAGCTCAGGAGCCCGTTTGCTATAAAGTCAGCTAAGAAATATATTTTTTAAGCGTTTATTTAGCTAAATTTAAAGAAAGAAAGCGTCCGGTCCGACCCGCCTGCATAAAAATAATCGGCGAACTACTTTTTAAAATCCAGCTGATTTGAACATTTCGTTAGTTTTGTTAAGCTCAGGAGCCCATTTGCTATAAAGTCAGCTAAGAAATATATTTTTTCTCGCAAAGAAACAATAGTTTTTATCGTGTTTTGTTGTAAATTCCTTCGGTGCTCGCCCGCTTCTGTGGCCGCCATTTTAAGCAGGGCAAATGAGGCGCTGATGCGTCGCGTAGCGGTGATGCATAATAGATGCGTATTAAACACCGAAGCGTATTATGTACGTTTTTTTCTGGTTTATTTCCAATAATTGGACAAAGCGTATTATACACAGGAGCGTATTTTACAACGACGAATACGGTATGTGTTTTTTGATAATTATGTAGGGTACTATGTTAGGATAGGTGAAGTGCTTGGTAACTGTACAGTACCGTAAATGTACGTGTATATGGGGTGGCCAGTGTGTATGTGGTTTCCGACTTACGTCGAAATTCGAGTTACGACGCCACGTAGGAACGGAACTCCGTCGTAAGTCGGGGACTACCTGTACAGGCAAACCACCTGTTATTGAGAAGGAGGCATTTGCTGTATATTTCATAATTATTTTTACGCCGGATGTCATTCCTGATGCAACCACAGACTTCTGTGTGGAACACAGAGCTGCTATCTACGGCTCCTGGAGGAGCAGATGGTGGGGTTAAGGGCCTTGCTCAAGGGCCCAGAGTGGAGCAAATGAGGATTGAAGCAGGTGCGGGTGTTTCACCATTCCCACTGTCAATAAGCATGGCCTGCTGATGGATCCAGACCTTATAAGAAAACAGATACAGGTAGTCCTCGACTTACGACGCCCCGACTTACGACGTTTCGGACTTACTAATGCGCATCGCATTAAAAATATATATATTTTTTAAATAATAAATAAATAAATGTACAGTACTGTACAGTTACCAAGCACTTAGCCTATCCTAACATAGTTAAAGAGTGAGTTGAATTGTCTCCCTCCTCCCTAAAGGGCGAGATACACTCGAGCGTCCTCACGATACGCCAATACGCAGCGTACGTACGCCCCGTACGCAGCGTAGCCCCGCGTAGCCCCTCAGGGCAAGTACGCGCAAAAGTATTTTTTTACTACGCATACGCGATTCGCATACGCGATGCGCGGTGTCTGATCTAAACTTCCCCGGCGCCGGACTGTTTTGTATGTTACACAAATGAAATAAATTCCTCTTTTTTATCGCTGATCGGGCCTTTTCTTTTGTTTTTTTGCCTAAAGTCAAGTAACCGCTTCTTCCTCCGTTCACTCGATGAATGAAATGAATGAATTCAGGTCCTACCTGGGTGCGCGATGTTTTATATATTCCCTGGTGGGCTGTGGTGGGCTGTGGGCTGCAGGAAAAGCACTCCGTGCTCAGCTGCTCATATTACAACAAGGAGAACGCGAGCGTTTGGAGCGAAAAACTAGCGGAAGTGACGATCGGAAGTGACGGTACGGAGGAAATGACGTTAGAATTTGGAGCGAAAACACGAGAATCTACGCGAGAACGAAAGCCGAGTGTAGCAGCGGCTCCGTATACGCGCGTATACGGACGTATACGCGCGTATACGGAGTCTGCTTCAGTGTATCTCGGGCTTTAGCCTCCATTCATATATCCATTCAATAGCCTATATGCCACGGGGGGCGTGACGTACTTCCGGCAAAATGCAACACCTACCCGCCACTCCATCCACCTCCGCTGTTGTCAGCGTTAGCTCCTAGTAGCCTACCATGACAACGAGCCGAAACGGGAAGCGGCTGCGCGCTACCGGCACTACACGTGAGTACCGTTGTGTCCGCCCACCGGTGGGAACAGCTGTTCCGCGGGGGAGTTTCGGCGAACATTTATCGCGGCTATCCGTAGGGGGAACGTCGCCATAATTTTATATGGTTTTATATGTGTATAGAGTTGTTATTGGTGTGTATGCCGATGTTTTATTTATTGTATTTAGTCATTTATGTTCGTGTCTTTCCCGCTAACCGGAAGTGCGCCGTCTGTGTAATGACTGCGGAGGTGCTGGATGGAAAAAAAATAAATAATAGATGCATCTGGAAACCTCGCTGCAACAAGGGAAACCAGGGCACATCCCTGGGGCCAGTCCTGGAGGAGGAGCTCGCTGGCAGGGGCCTGGTTGTCGAGACTTGGCTGCTGGGGTTCGGCCGGATCAAGCCTGAAAAAATTACTAGAAGTCACCTCCACTTGGACCTACTGCCTGAGAGGACATTTTTATTGGCGATATAAGTTGAGACTATCTCGATATAAACAATATAGTTTTATACTTGGAAATCCTGCCGTCTCTTTCTCCCAGGCTGCCCTCCTCCTTCTACACACACAGGATGGATGGATACTGATGGATGGATGGATATTCTCCATCAGTCACAGCCCCTTGATAGACCACCTTTACTGAGTACATACATTTTTTTAAATTGATTTTCACAAGTGTAAAAACTTTTCTGACTAGAAAATTTGGACTCTACTGGTTAGTGAAAATTCCACTTCTCTGTTATTGTATGCATCTTTTAATAGAAAACCAAATTAAATATGACATGCATTTTTCATTATTTAACATTTTTTTGTTGTTCATTTTACAACACTAAATGCTTAAAGAAACCACATATAAACCCACAGTGACGCTGAGGTTTGTGCATGATGGAAAAAGGATCTCATGAATGTGTTGCTGTATTAACAGGCCCAGATGGCTCTTAAAGTTACTCTGCATTGTATCTATGGTGCAGTTTTAATAACCTGGACCAGGGCACCACATGACTTGTGATGAGATTGTGTTTAAATAAATAGTGGGTCATTGTGATCAAACTTCAGATGGAAGAAACGGTGTGTGTCTGAGCTTGGCTTGTTGTTTGTTGTAAATTATTGAACTGGGTGCTGTGGATTCTCTTCAAAAGGTCCTTATTGTGTGACTTCATAAAATGTGGGTGATCATGTAATTGCCTGTGTGTTTGACTGTTAGCAATATGTCCACCAAAAAAAAAGAAAGCTTAGTTTTTCAAATATTGAGTTAAAATTTATTTTGGCAGTAGCTGAAAGTCATCCTTTACAAAAACTTAAAGCGCTCACAAATCACCCAATATTTTATGTAAAACTTTGCCATAGAAGTCAATATGCGATATGTACAGACAGTATACATTACCATATTCTTAAGAAATCCCACTGCTTTTATAATCCCCTTTAAAGAAAATATCTCTTAGGAAAAGAGTTACTGTAGTGAAAATGTCTGAAAAAGTAATGTTGTGTTTTTGAGCTTAAAGCTGAACTGACATCATCTTGTAACTATGCATCATATTGCACTACATATTAGGGGTGGGCGATATGGCTCAAAAATTATATTGTGATATTTCAGAGTATTATCACGATAACGATAAATTTCGTGATATAACCCAAAATAAAAAAAAAATAAAAAAATCAAATGTATTTATTTGACAAAATTAACTTAACATGTTGCTTTGCAGTATTATATAAAATTTTAAAAAACAACAAGGGGTAATTTTACTGAAATTACTTTATTTAGTAAAGTATTTAGTCTCCAAGTAAAACTACACCTGCACTTTAGTTTTTGCGGTGTTTTTTAATCTATATTTTGTGCAGACTTTTTCAATCTAAATAACAGATAATTTTTAAAGTGCAGGTGTAGTTTCATAAAACAACTAGCCTAAATAAAATTAAAGGGGACCACACATGCAAAATTCACTTTTTAATGTTTTTTTACTAAACTTTGGGTATTTACTTCATAAAAAAACAGTCCTTGTGCCAAAAAAATGCACCCAGTGGTTTATTTACTCTAAGTAGATTTATTTTACTGTGATGAAAACGGTTCGTTTTTGAAATAAAATGGAAGTCAATCGCGCCTGTGACGTCACAGGCGCGAGGACAACCCACCTCAAACCTGAGTCCAGCCCCTCACCTGGTTAGGCTCAACCCACTTCTGTATTAAACACATGACTGTTGTTTTTCATGATTTCATCTCATCTTTTGTTTATATGTTATTAATTTCATGTGTACAGCACTTTGTTGCAGCTGTGGTTTTTTAAATGGCTTTATAAATAAAGTATAATTGTTATTTTTATGTTTTTTAGTTCAATTTTTAGTGTATTTGCGATCTCTCCCAACGCGCCGCCGGCAAAAATTAAACGAGCATACCCCCGGCGTAGAGACCGGTTGCGACGGGACCCTCTTCTGGCGCCATGGAGCGGAGCTTCAACTGTACAGCCTTGCTGCAGCCTCGCAGCAGCCTCGCAGCAGTGAGGACCTTCCCCTTACGGATTAATTTACGGGAGACACTTGGTGAACTTTGTGTTGTCTTGACTGGAACAGCGATAACGCCCAAAGTCTCCGAGCGGAGCTGGCGAAAACCGGAAGAGGAACAAGCTAACATTAGCTTCGGATTCGGGTGGTCTAATGCTAAAAGGAGCAGCAAACTGCGGCGCGCTCAGACGGGTTTCGGTAAGTTATCTTAAGCTAGCACTAACAGTAAGTCAAATGAGTAATAAAAAAAGAGCTAATTTTAAAACAACAACACATTACAGATACTGGCTGTTACGAGGGCGTAAACAGATCTTTGAAGGGCGTGGACTTCAGAACTTCTATCAGAAACCGGTCGTTCAAAACGAAAGTTAAAACTGGCAGAATTAAAAAGGGTATAATTGATTATCTAAGAATTATTTTGTGCATTAAATTGAAGGAATAGGGTCTAGATAGCACACAGAAATAACATAAAAATTTAAAAAATGCATCTGAGGTCCCCTTTAAGCTTAAGATTTTTTGAGCATAAATGAAACCTACAACAAATTATATGTTGCCTTTAAATGAGCTGTACAAGTTGATCAGCTGACCTTCATGTTTCAGCTTCATCTGTTCATGCAGGGACAGGGACGTGTCATTCGGATTCCTCTGATTCATTTTTTTAACTGATCTGTCTGTCTCTGATGGAGTGAGGAGCCGCGCGTGTTTGTAACACAGTTTGCGGGACACGCTGCACCGCGGCTGCTCGGAGCGGGGGAGGGGGGGGACAGCTGTCTGTGCCTGCAGAGCAGGGGGAGAGAAGCCGAGACGCGCGCGTTGTTTTTAACATTTTAGCAGTAACTAATTAGCGTTTTACACCAGTAGACTGGTGGAGGGGAGGTGCGCAGTTGTTTAAAGCACTCTGGTGTTAAGGGGCGGGACGCCCTGACGTATTACGTCATGAAATTAGCATATCATGATATAAGTTTTTTGCCCGGGCAAGCTTTTTATACCGGTATTACCGGGAACGATATGATATGGCCCAGCCCTACTACATATACAGTATATGTTTTATCATTAACTATGTTCGTTTTTGCAAACAAACATAAATATATTTAATTTTGATTTAAAATTGATTTTAAACTTCGTGTCGTGTTTATTCATGGGAAATCCGATTTCACGCGAACGCAGCATATGTGACGTAACGAGACGTAGAAGCAGCCTGCGTCTGTCAGCAGCTTGCATGCAGCTCGCCTTTTTTTCTATTTTTTTACTTGACAAATGCTGTTACCGATACGTTGTGTCGCCTTTGGGTGGTACAGTCACACAGAGCAGCGTTTTGAACCTCCAAGAAGCTCCTCACGCACGCAAGTGGACGCACTTGTGAATGCAGCGTGTTCAGACCAAAAAGCCAGAAGCCAGAAGCTGCTGGGTGTGTGGGAGGAGCTTACCGGTATACAGAGCCCTGCACACGGAGTCCTGCTCACTCCGCCAGGCGAGGAGGAGCTGTTTATTTCCGTCTCTGTGGAGCAGACTTGACTGGTCGTGAAGGAATTGTCGCGAACACACAGCTACAATGAGTTTCTCTTCCATAGTTCACGAGCTCGCGGGTCTTTTCTTTTTTTTTCCGACAAACAATACGTCACATAGTGCGCGCGCACCCTCGTTTCCGCGTCACATAGGGACTCTCCCACTGCCCCCTCTCTTCTGCCCCCCGACTCTCCCTGATTGGTTGACACACCAACCAATCAGGTGGAGTTGAGCGGCGTTTGAAAGTTTGAACCGCGAAAACTTCAGCTCAGCTGAAGCGGAACTTGGAAGCCGACGCCGGTTCACGTGCACGAAAAAACGCTCATCAGCACGCTCAACACGCACGCGACCTGACGCCAGACGCCAGGAGGTGCCTAGGTGCGTCCACCATTGACTTTACATGGAGGCTGGAAGCTTTGAGGTAAAAACGCTGCTCGGTGTGACCACACTATCATCAGTGAACAAGTGAGCCTTTTCACTTTCCCAAAAGAAGAAATACTTCGTCTGGGAATGGAATAAATGAAGCTGCCCCCCCTCGGAGCCTCCTCGCTTCCTGATAATAATAATAATAATAATAATGAATTCAATTTATAACGCACTTTTCATTAGTGAAAATCTCAAAGTGCTACACACATTGAATGCTACACACATTCATACACCGGTAGCGGCAGACTACCATGCAAGGTGCTTTCCAGTCCTACCGGGAGCAACTCGGGGTTAAGTGTCTTGCCCAAGGACACAACGACACATGGTGTGGGGAACCGGGATTCGAACCTGCCAACCTTCCGATCGGGGGACGACTGCCATTACCACTACGCCACGGCCGCCCCTGATGAGGTAAAAATCAAATAAATATGGGTGGAGACCTAAATTAGAACCTGCTGTTTCTTGTTCATCTAACTTTCTGCTTCCCAAACTAAAGACATGTAGCTCAAATATTCACTTAGATTGATAAATTCGTCGGGTTTGAAATTGTCCGTCCTTATATGTAAATGCAAAACCGCGGAGCCCTCTACGTCTCGTTACGTCACATATTCGCGTGAAATCAGATTTCCCATGAATAAACATGGCGCAAAGTTTAAAATCAATTTTAAATCAAAATTAAATATATAAGTTTGTTTGCAAAAACGAACATAGTTGAATGATAAAACATATATATGTAGTGCAATATGATGCATAGTTACAAGATGATGTCAGCGCAGCTTTAAGCAAATTAGTTATTTTTTAAAGACTGAAGTAAATGATGTCACATTGTGAATAGTGCTAAGTAACTGCTTCCTCTAATCCACTATATGGAAATGTGCCTTTAAAAAAATGCATTACAGGTAGTCCTCGACTTACGGTGGTCTCGACTTACGGCGTTACGACTTTACGAATGCATCAGATTAATAAAAATATGGGAAAAAATTTGTATGCGTTTAAATGTTCTTGATTTCATGTGTACAGCACTTTGTTGCAGCTGTGGTTGTTTTAAATGGCTTTATAAATAAAGTATTATTATTATTATTATTATTAAGCCGATTTACACAGTTTCCGCCAGTTTTCGGCAGTGCCCGCCAGCTTCGGTTACCTCCAGCTTCGACAGCCGGCTTTGGACAGACCGTCTGTCCGATCAGAGATTGCTTCGCTCGGATAAATGAGCTGGAAACGGTCGGTGAAATCTGTGGACGTCTCAGGCGGATGAACGGATTGGCGGCTTGGATGTTGTTGGCACCCGGAGCTAACAAGCTAAAACGCGGACGGGCGGTTTGGCGGCCTGGATGTTGTTGGCACCTGGAGCTAACAAGCTAAAATGCAGACGGACGGCTTGGCGGCCTGGATGTTATTGGCACCCGGAGCTAACAAGCTAAAATGCAGACGGACGGCTTGGCGGTTGGTGGCACCCGGAGCTAACATGCTAACGCCAGCCCCACTGGGGACACGGAGCCGACGGGCGGCGGAGAGGCCTGCTGCAACCGGGAGCTCGCCTTGATGTTTGCCTGGCAGCCTCAGATGTTGGATGGACACCGAGCTAACATGCTAAAACGCAGAGAAACAGCTGCGGCAGTCATTTGGAGGGGCTAACGCGCGCAGCTATTGGAGGGGCTAAAATGCTAACGTGCGCAGCCTTTTGGATGGACACCACGGAGAAACGGCTCCCATTAAGTTATTAACTCTTTTTCCCTTCATTATGTGTGGAGTTAACATGCTAACAGTCCTTCCTGTAAACAGTTTGGACGAAGCTGCAGAGCTCGGACGTGCAACGAGCTAACATGCAAAAAGACGGAGACAGGCATGACCAGCTCAGAGTAAGGAATTAACTTTTTATTTTGTCTCCAAATGTACATGTTTTTGGATAATTATGTAGGGTACTGTGTTAGGATAGACGAAGTGCTTGGTAACTTGGTAACTGTTTTGTACCGTACATGTACGTGTATAAGTGGCGGCTCGTGTGTTTTCCGACTTACAGCGATTTTCGTGTTACGAACAAGCGTAGGAACAGAACTCGTTCGTAAGTCGGGAACCACCTGTATTTAAAAGAGTCAGAATGACAAAAAGATTTTGGCAGCAGTTTATAAGCTTACATTTGTCTCTACAATTAGTGTATAATCATAGAAACAAACCTGTCAAGTCTTGCCTAAATTTAGAAAAACTATTGGGTTTTGCAATAAGAATGCTTAACAGATAGTGCCTTTATCACACAATGAAGCCGTATGAATTTACAGTGTTAAGACTTATTGAACATCAACTTGAATTGAGGAAGAACTCTGCCTGTGATTCAGTTATGAGAAATTTGAAGGAGTAAAACGGAGGAAGGAAGAGACAATCTTGGTCCTTGAATAATTTCTTCTCCATGTAGCGTTGCTGCTTTAAAAAAAAAGTTTTTATCCACAGTATTCTTGGGGGTGTCACTGTAGAAGCGAATGTGCATTGTACTTCCTGTCCGACACCGGAAGTGCCTTTATTCCATAGGCGAGTATGGATCGCGGGTGTTTTTGAAAGTTATTTTCATTCATTTTATCGGAGCAAACACAGCTTTTGTTTAAACGGAACGTTTACTGAAATGTCCTACCGGGGTTCAGGTACCTGCTGTGCTGTTCGCGGCTGCACCAACAACCGGACCAAGCTAAATCTTTGGCTAAAACAACAGTGTTTTCAACACGGACCCAAAACAAAGAAAGAGTGTTCCTGCATCCTACTCTATGGCTGTGTCTGCGCGATCAGGTAACATCTGTAATTTCTTTTTATTCAGGGAGGGTTTATTAATGAGAGTTTTGGATGATTTACTGTCTTAAAATGATATATGTCAGGCGCGACCGGTATCTTTAGCCGAGATAGCTGCTAATAAACCTTAGCCGAGAGGCCGGAGCAAACGCGTTCGCTATTTATGTATTTTTAAATTATGTCTGCGCGATCAGGTAACATCTTTTTAGTCGGGGAGGGTTTATTAATGAGAGTTTTGGAAGATTTACTGTCTTAAAACGATAGATCTCAGACGCGACTGGTATCTTTAGCCGAGATAGCTGCTAATAAACCTTAGCCGAGAGGCCGGAGCAAACGCGTTATTTTTAAATTATGTCTGCGCGATCAGGTAACATCTGTAATTTCTTTTTATTTGTCCCTCCTCTTTTAACAAAACGAGTGGTGTTCCCACATTTTTAATGAACTAAAACAACAAAGTTTGGACTGTCTTCAACTGTATTACTCGCATGTAAACAAACGGTGTTTCCGGTCAACCGGAAGTCGTGTGCACATTTCGCGCAAAGCATCATGGGACGTAGGAATACTGTGGATTGTCCTTCCTTGGACAAGAAAAACATTCAGTTCCACCACAGATTTCCTTGTTGATCAAGAGAAAATTTTAGGTACAAATTTATTCATCAGATCATTTTGCAGAAAATAGTTTTCGATTTGACAATGTTCTTTCTGAGTTGTTTTATCACCACAAATGTAATTGCAGTCTGGCAAGAGATTTTCCTGATAGTGTAAACTCACATTTTGTTTCCACAAAATTATCTTAAAACTTTTTTTGCGAAATCTAATAGACAAAACAAATATTAGAAATAAAATTGAACAACTAAATATTAGCATTGGTGAGTTTATTTTTCCAAAACTTTTTGTGGATAGAAATTGTTTTCTAAAACTTAAAAAAAAAAAAAAAGATTAAAACAGCTGCTTCACTTCACCAGGCACCCCTAGTTTAAATGTCAGGGTGTCAAAATGGCAGACCCTCCTCTTTTGATTGACACGTCATTTGACCAATTGGGTCAATCTATGGTCTCGCCAGAGACTACATATATCGACCAAGCATCATGTGGTCTGTCCAGGGAGAGACAAATCGGCTCTGACACCTGTTCTGATGCTACAGACATATAGCCAATCAAATTCCTGTCATGTTGATATGCAACACTCGTGGGCAAAATCGAAAATGGAAATAGGAAATTAATTCTGGGATTATTATTTTTTTAGCCTGATCTGGAACACATTCCCCTTTTTTATTGACAAAACATACAGGTACTTGGTTTTGTGCTTATTTTGCCTAGTTAAGTAAAGGTAAATAAATAAATTTGAACTGGTTAAGACCTGATGCTGCAGCTTTGTATAATTTTTTCAGCCCATCCCTCCATATACATAAACATACATACCGGTAAACATAAATAAATAACATGGGTTAAAGTTATTTGTCACTGAAAGCAGAATTTTGTAATTTTTAACGTGGCCAGGACAGATTTCCGCTGTCTGTAAAATTGGGGTGGCGGGTGGGGATTGTGTGTTTTGTTGAGGTCCTGGTAAAGCCATCCAATCTAACGATGATGCAGGTGTTAAACTGATGCTGCTTTCAACCAATAAAGAGAACGAGAACAGTTCAGTTGTCATGGTTCTGTTTACTGGGCGGGGTGCCCTCCTTGTATAATGGTAGGGAAAACATTGCCTGTTACAGTTACAATATTTATGACTAAAATTCAGAGAGACCAAGAATTTGAATTTACTCCAAAGGGTTCAAGAACAGCATTTAATTTAATTTCAGTATGTTTTATTCAGGGTTTTTTGGCATTTTGTGTGTCGATACTTAACAGGTTGGAGTCTGTCATTTGTCAATGTCTGGATGAGGAAAGCCAAATTATGTTGTTACGTAGCCTGAGGTGTGTGTGTGTTTGTGTTACACTGACTGCATACTTTTTTAGAGTCGACTTTGACGCTCCCAGGAGCTAAAACGTTTCAGATGAGGGACTGAACTAATTTTTTGTTGGACTTGTTTTTTTGGGGGGAGGCTTTTTTTTGTCCCAAGGTGTCAGTGCCAATGGCAAGTAAACACTTGATACATTAGTTTTTAATTTTGATATATTAAAATTTATTTTGTATTGTCTGTGGCTGCTGGGGTAACCAGACATATAGCCAATCAATTTCCTGTCATGTTGATATGCAACACTCGTGGCTGCCGGGGTAACCACCCACATGCACATGGACATCCTGTTTCTCTTTCTAATAAGGAAAGTTCATTTGAACAGATGTGGTATTGTGGTTTTGATAGTAGGTTGTAGAACTAGCTAACAAAATGGAAATTTGATGTAGTAAATTCCAGTCTTATGTAACTATTCAAACTCCAATTGGCCTTATTTAGAAATACTGTATTTTTTTCAAAGAGCTCTCTTTAGACACAATTTAAACTTACTGACACGTATATTTTCACCTGCCCTTTGTGATCTTTATTTTCATTTTGGTTCTTGTGACTTTAAAGGAAACGGTGCGGTTTTGTAGTGTTGGACAGTATTCATCGTAAAAGGAAGTAAATTTTTCTTTTTTTAGCCTTATTTCTGCATTACAGTCAGCATATGAAATGTCTTGTTGCACTTATGTGAAAGAAAATTGTAGAACTTAATAATTAAACAAATTTGAAGCCTAATTTGCTAATGGGTGTAAGCTATATTTTAAACTAATACAGTTTAAATTAAATAAACTGGACAAAGATCAGAATCTAGTTACAACACAAATCAATATTCAGTAGAGACTGTTGTATTTATTTATTTGTTGCTGCTGTTGTTGCTGTTGTTGTTTAACAGTGTTTTACTTTTTTGTCAACCCTAGAAAACGAGACTTGGAAAACGGGACTTGGGTGCCTTCTAGCCACCTTTATGTGATTTCTGTATGGATGTAGGCAACATGGAGAGATGAAGCTAACCATCCCCGATATTCCTCTGTGGTGCAAAGTGACGTAGTAACAGAGGTGAATGGTCGACATGTGAAAAGATAAACCGCTTCTGTGGCTCAGTAATGTGATGAAGTGATGACATAAGGTCTGTGTGACTATGCAGTCACTGGGCTAAGTAACTGATTCATTACTGAGGATTTATTTGCCATGTTTTGTAAACAATATATAGGAGACATCTGTCACATCTTTATTGTTTTACCCTCCATGGTAAACTCAGCTGAGTTCTGCTCCACAGCTCTTCTGGCACTGTGACACTCATTTCATTTCTGAAAACTCTGTCTGTGTGGAACACGTCCGACTTCATCTGTGATTTATGAATGGCCAGATCCAGCATAAAGATGAACTGGTCTTTGCGTCTATTTCACAGAGCTGTTTTGTGAAAGAGCCCATTGATTATTATTTATGTTGCTTTGTCGTGCTGGAGATGGGGGTTCTCCAGAAGTGAAACGTGCAAATCCTATTGTCAGTGCACACTGCTTTATCATATAATGTAAAATAGGGATGTTTTGATCAAGGTTTTGCTACAGCACAAGTATATTTAATTTATTTTGTTGTTAAATGCTTCCCCAAAGTTATGTTTTAGTTCATTTTTAGGTTCAGCTTGCACAACTTCCTTCTTCTTTCTGCCTCCACTCTGATGGCCACCGCACTGTTGTGAAAGGTTGCATAGTTTTTGTACACTGTCATTTTATTAGGCTTTAAAATTTACAAATTTCATAGCATATATTTTATATATGGTGTTTTCTAAGTACGTACATGTACAATCTACTTTCATGGACTGCCCACTTTTTTGAAGAGGGGGACAGATTCTTTAACTTTTACTTAAGAACAGTACACTGTTTTTTTTGAAGTCATCAAAAAGCAACACAATACTGGGTGATTGAATAATGATGGATTGCATGAAGACATTAATGTCACGGTAGAACAAAATGATTTGTGCTGTTCTTTCTACTATCCCACAAAAGAATGTCTCAGATTTGTCAGATGCCTGATATAACTGCTGCATGATTCAAAAGCTGACAATGTGGTAGTGATCTATTTATTGCTTGCTGTAATCTACCGGGTAATTAATTTAGTCCTCATCATTCAGCTAATACTGAGTGGCTCACAAAGTTTCCATATTTGCACATGAACACACTACTACAATGGCTCACAGTGTCGGCTTCCCATTGTGTGTTTAATAAGATGGGGGCCAAGATGGTGTAGAGGCAGGGCTGCCGACTTGGGACCCGAAGGACACAGATTCAAACCCCGGCCCCGGCCACTACACACCTTGGGGTGTCTATGAGTGCACACCCATTTCCCCAGCTCCCCGGGCGCTTTCTATGGCTGCTCACTGCACCACCTGGTGGTGGTTGGGTTAAATGCAGAGACGAATTTCGTCTTGTATGGGAAACATACACAGATGACAAAAATGTGACATTTTACATTTTATAACACATTCCTACAGATGGGGATTCACACCATGCATTATAATGTTATTGAAGGTGGGAGTTAAAGATAAATGCTCCGGAGGTAAAAATGGGATAGTGTTAAAATTCGATCCATGATTTATGTAGTACTTTCTTTGGTTAGAATAGAAACACTTGTATATTATTTCAAACTGCTTTTATTCCTCATCTGCCTGAATTTCATTTGTAAAGAATTTGCTCATGTCCCTTGTTTCCGTTCAAAACTTTCAGTCTGTTTCAGGAAATGCGACAGCTGAACAAAAGTGTAGTATTTCTGCAACTCAGACTACATCTAGGACATATAGTCATATTATTAGTCCTTTCCACGCTTAAGAGATGCCTGACACACAGCCCTCCAGCATCAGTGTCATCTACGAAGTAACTGAGACACAACTGATTCACCACTGATACGTCTCTAAGGTGCTAAGGGATGTACGGTAGTCACACAGAGATGAGTAGGGAGTGTGTGAAGTGGGAGGTGGCGTGTGCAGCACCATACTCTTAAATCAACGGCTCTGCTGTCACTGCACTGGTACTGAGTGTAAGCACTTAGTTGCAACGTTGTTCAGGTGTGAGCAACCAGGAGCTCGTCTTTGCAGCTAAATTGTAGAACGATAGTGTGGAAGGGATTATTGCTTTGTTTCTCTATTTACAGGCTATGAACGTGACATTGCAGACATGACTCGCTGAGATGATGCTCACTGTGGAAAAAAAAGATTACTAAGAATATTTACAGACAGAGTGGCTTAAAAACACATAAATTAAAGTCCTTAAAGTTAAAGCTTCCTATGTGTCCCAGCTGTAGCATTCCTTGAAGGAATGCGAGGACGGTGTCTCGCTTGACTTGTTGGCACTTGAAAGAACGTGTGTTGTGAATGAATCTCCGCAACTGTGGCACCATATTTTAGCACAGTCTATATTTAGTTATAAATAACTTGACTTTACTTGGTCAATATTTTAATATATATTCTATATTTTTTATATATCTATTTTATTGAGGTGTAGGCTAAGGTAAATTGGATTTGGTGGCCATTTATAAATTAGATGACTTCAGAAGTGTATCAGCTGTAGATGTACCGGTACATACGATATGGTAATTATTTTTTATTTCATTAAATCCATCCAGTGGTGTGTTAGATGCTAACAGAATTGATTCCAGTAAATACCGTATTTTCCGGACTATAGGTCGCACCGTAATATAGATCGCTTTGTCCAATTATTGCCAAAAAATTGGAAAAATCCATAAACTGATCGCACCTTAATATAGATCACACCTACGTCACCGCTGATATAACGAGTCATCCACCGCTGACGTGACACGTCACCGCTGAGACAACCAGGGAATGTGGACCGTGTTTAGCTCTGCTGCAAATGTCTGCCACAGGAGCGCACAACAAGGCTTTTAAGAAGATTAACACGGTAAAACCAATTATTTGTTTGCTAAAAATTATAGCTGACATTATAGCACAAGGGTTCCTGAGCTTAACCGTTCCTTAATAAATTCACAAAATGGTCTAATCTGCTGGATTTCAATTGTTTCGGTTTGACATCTTCCAAACGGTCGCATGCACTGCGAAAATAAATTATAAATAAATCGAATTTTATCTCAAATGTCTTATACAGGTCAACAGTTTGTAAATGAAACCCATATAATTACACTCTGTAAGCTGAAAAAATATCCGCAGAGTGATTTATGAGCTATTTATCTAAAATATACACGGAAATAAAACGAAGCTAACACGACACGAGTGCGTCTCTAAAACAACGAATAAAAAAAACGAATTTTATCTCAAATGTCTCATACAGGTCAACAGTTTGTAAATGAAACCCATATAATTACACTCTGTAAGCTGAAAAAATATCCGCCGAGTGGTTAATGAGCTATTTATCTAAAATATACACGGAAATAAAACGAAGCTAACACGACACAACTGCGTCTCTAAAACGACGAATAAAAAAACAAATTTTATCTCAAATGTCTCATACAGGTCAACAGTTTTGTAAATGAAACCCATATAATTACACTCTGTAAGCTGAAAAAATATCCGCCGAGTTAGTGCTGGGCGATATGGAAAAAATCATATATCACGATATGGACTTTTTTATATCACGATAACGATATATACAACACGATGTGTGTGTGTGTACAGGAAAAATTTGGACCAAAGTTTTTTTTTTATTATTATTTTACTACAGATACAGTTACAATTATAAGAATGTGAACAAAAAGAACAAGGAAATTTGGACCAAAGTAGAAAAAGAGTTTCTACTTTGGTCCAAATTTTTCCTGCAGGTGGCGGTAAAACAACGGCTGCTAATAAAACCCACGAAGAAGAAATCCGCTCTGGAAGTTGGAGTAAACAAAGCAAGAAACAGAAAAGAGAAAACGTTGCGTTTGATTGCGGTTCTGTTGCGTCTCTGGTCTGTTTTGTATTGGTTAACTGGACCCGAGTTGGGACTCGGTTGGACTCTGGTTCGTGTCCTCTGGACCCATTTTGTCTCAGAGTTTCAGCGGAGCGAAATAATGGAAGCTAAAAAGGTGAGCTTCCCCTCTTTTTGGTAAAAGTTCTTCCTCGGGCTGCCTGCGCAGCGGTTTCTCCTTGTTGTAACACCGGCGTCATGCCCCTGCGGCTCTGTTGTTCTCGAGTCAACGTAAAGCATGTGTCGTAAACCCGCGCGTGCGTCAAACATAAAGCAGCGCCGTTGTCTCGCAAAACCACAATATGAAGCTTCTTTGCGACAGTTATTTTTTATTCTTATTTATCACTATAGAGACGATAGAAGGAAAGTAGCACGATAGACACGTTTCTATCGTCCCCACGATATATATCGTCATATCGCACAGCCCTACGCCGAGTGGTTTATGAGCTATTTATCTAAAATATACACGGAAATAAAAACGAAGCTAACACGACACGAGTGCGTCTAAAACAACGAATAAAAAAAGAATTTTATCTCAAATGTCTCATACAGGTCAACAGTTTGTAAATTAAACCCATATAATTACATTCTGTAAGCTGAAAAAATATCCGCTGAGTGGTTTATGAGCTATTTATTTAAAATATACACGGAAATAAAACGAAGCTAACACGACACGAGTGCGTCTCTAAAACAACGAATAAAAAAATGAATTTTATCTCAAATGTCTCATACAGGTCAACAGTTTGTAAATGAAACCCATATAATTACATTCTGTAAGCTGAAAGAATATCCGCAGAGTGGTTTATGAGCTATTTATCTAAATAGTATCCGTTTACGGTAGCTAACCGCTAACAACGATGCTAAAAAGATAGATTTTTTTAAAATCTCAAACATCTCATAAAGCTAGTCACTTGTAAATGTCCATACAGTGATTACATTCTGTAAGTTGGATAAAAATCTGTCCTGTGGTTCTTGACTTATCTTGCTAACAAACAGCTAACAAACAGCAAAAAGTAGTTGCCTCCAGAGCAGGAGGCCGGGCAGCGACGGTCGGTCCGAGCAGAGGAGGCTTTTTTCGGACACATGAGCTGGAAACAGTCGGTGGACTCTCTGGAAGTGTCCCCTAGCGGACAAAAGTGGTACTGCACCATTTTTTGCCAAAATGAAAAACGGTCACATAGGAGCCAAAAATTGGTCTAAAAATATGGGAAAAAATCCATAAACGGGTCTCACATCTCTATAGGTCGCAGGGCATGCAAATTAGGCAAAAAAACGTGACCCATAGTCCGGAAAATACGGTAATGGCGAAAGAATTTTCATGAAAACAAGGTAAAAAACTATTATTTCTTTGCTGAGAAAAAATATATTTCTTAGCTGACGTTATATCAGAAGTGTTCCTGAGCAATCAGAGAACAGAAGGCGGAGTTTTGAACGACGTCGACTGACGTCGTCAGTTAAAATGGCTGCCGCCACGAAGGAATTTTCATGAAAACAAGGTAAAAAACTATTATTTCTTTGCTGAGAAAAAATATATTTCTTAGCTGACGTTATATCAGAAGTGTTCCTGAGCTTAACAGTTCCTAAATCAATTCACGAAATGGTCAAATCTGCTGGATTTAAATAGTTTCGGTTTGACATTTTCCAAACAGCCTCGGGTGCGCTACGAAAATAAATGATAAAAAATCGAATTTTATCTCAAATGTTTCATCTAGGCCAACAGTCAGTAAATTAGAGCCATATAATTACACACTGGTAGCAGAAAAAATATCCACCGAGTGGTTTCTGAGCTATTTATCTGATAGCCTGGACCTCGCCAGGCTAAACTAACAAAACTCCGCCTTCTGTTCTCTGATTGGTCCGGTCAAAAATCGACCGGAGAAATCGTTGTCTATGGGACAAGTCCCAGACCCTAGTCCAAAGCGAAGTGAAGGACAAGGAATAATTTTACACATGTAAACATAGCTACTGTCAGGTTAAGAAGCTTTTCTGATTGAGCCAAATTTAACCTTTGACCTCTGTAACCTCACTCCCCTTCAGATTTTCACTACTATGCTGAGAAACTCGTCCATGCCTTTGTCTCCTCCAGGCTCGACTACTGCAACTCCCTGTTTATTGGAATCCCTGGCAAAAACCTTCAGAAGCTTCAATATATTCAAAACAGTGCAGCAAGGATTTTATTGAGAGCTCGTAAATTTGAACATATTACACCCATTCTCCATAACCTCCATTGGCTTCCTGTCACCTACAGAATTCAGTACAAAACTGCTCTCATTACACACCAATGCTTACACGGAACTTCACCTGACTATCTAAAGGACATTCTTGCACCATATTCATCCACCCGGTCTCTACGATCACAGAACAGTAATCTACTTCACATTCCACGAACCAAATTAAGGACCATGGGAGACCGGGCATTCTGTGTGGCTGCCCCCCGCCTATGGAACTCCCTCCCTGACTACCTGAGAGCTCCACAGTCACTGGTTGACTTCAAAAACGGCTTAAAGACTTTTCTTTTTAAGCAAGCCTATTCTGCCTCCACATGATTTTATCTTGATCTTGGTTGATATTATTATTGATTTTACTTGATTTTATCACTTGTTTTATTTATTTATTTTTTAAGCAGGCCTATTCTGCCTCCACATGATTCTGTCTTTAATCTTAGTTGATATTATTATTGATTTTACTTGATTTTATCACTTGTTTTATTTGTTGTAGCACTTTGAGATTTTTATTAATGAAAAGTGCGGTATAAGTTGAATTCATTATTATTATTATTATTATTACTATGTTTCCCCTCAGTGTGATATTTGTAAACACAAGACTTCTGGGTTTAAAGCAGCAAGTGGAGGAAGGTTCCCCCTCCAATCCTACATTTCTACCCCATCCCCAGGAACCTTTGTATTGGCTAGCTGAAGTGTATTATGCGTCCATCTGCCTCCTCCCTATTCCTCAAACACAAGCATCAGTGGTTGGCTTAAAAGGACAAACAACAGATGTGGGGGGCAACACAGACACAAACACATGCAGGGAAATGGCGTGAGTGTTTGTATGTGCATACTGTATAAGCATGTGGAACAGTGTGAACTCTCTTTGGAAGGATTTTGGTGTTTGGCAGTTTGTTTTTCAGTATCACACTGCATCATTTTTGATCTGGGGAGGTTTTAACAGTACCGTACGTGTTTGCTTCTTGTTCTGCTTTTACTGCTGGGTTGTCAACATGTCAAGGATCATGAACAGGTGTCAGTTCAAAACTTTCAATACAAAAATATTGATTAGCTTGAAAATTATTTGATTCTGCTACTATCAAATATTAGGGAAAATGTAGAATATTAAACTACCATACTTTTTGCCAAATAAGTCGCAACCTTTTGCATAAATTTGCATGCCCCTGCCTGCAACTTATACAGCAAAGTG
>JBBPBX010006986.1:0-12147 GCA_038048925.1 Garcialebias charrua | reverse complement strand
CTGTAAGTTGCAGTTTTTTACTAATTTTCATGTTCTCAAAGTCAACTTTATTGTCAGAACTGCAATATGTACAGGACATACACAGGATTGAAATTGCATTTCTCTCTCAGTCCCTCGGTGCAACAGTAACCTTTTAAACACTAAACAATTAATAAACACGCATAAAATGAAATAATAAAAGTTTAGTAGTTTTTCATAGTAAAAAAGTATAAAAGTTTCACCAACACCAAAACACCAACATTTAATAAACATAATCATAAGATGAAATAGAGAGTAATACTGTACTGTCCTGAGTTTTTTCATAGTAGTTTTCCATAGTAGTATAAAAGTATAAAAAGTTTCACCAACACCAAAAATGAAATAGTGTAATACTGTACTGTCCCGAAGTATAAAGTATAAAAAGTATATCTATAAAATAATAATAATAATAATAATAATAATTAATTCAATTTATAACGCACTTTTCATTACTGAAAATCTCAAAGTGCTACACATATATTGAATGCTACACACATTCATAAACCGGTGGCGGCAGACTACCATGCAAGGTGCTTTCCAGTCCTACCGGGAGCAACTCGGGGTTAAGTGTCTTGCCCAAGGACACAACGACACATGGTGCGGGTCCGGGAGTCGAACCGCCAACTTTCCGATCGGGAGACGACTGCCATTACCACTACGCCACGGCCTCTGGTTCTAGGTTCTAGCATTTGACATTTGTAAAGAGTGACAAAGCACTTATAGGGCGAAGCGACATATTTAGGGATTTTTTCCCATATATTTAGACCAATTTTTGGCTGAGATATGACTGTTTTCATTCATTCAGACAAAAAAAAAAATGGAGCAGCACCACTTTTGGCCACTAGGGTCCACCGACCGTTCCCAGCTCATGTGTCCGACAGAAGCCTCCTCTGCTCGGACTCACTATGTCGCAGCACGGCCTCCTGCTCTCTGGAGGTCTGAACTACTGTTACCTCAGTGTTTGTTAGTAAAATAGCTCAAGAACCACAGGACAGATTTGGATGAAACTTACAGAAAGTGATCACTGGATGGACATTTACAATGAGTTGGCTTTAGGAGATGTTTGAGCGAAAATTCAATCGGTTTATTTATCATTTATTTTCGCAGCGCGCGTGACCGTTTGGAAGACCGTCAAAGCGAAACAATTTAAATCCAGCTGATTTGAACATTACGTTAATTTTTAAAGGAAAAGTTCAGCTCAGAAACACTTTTGCTATAATGTCAGCAAACATATTTTTTTTACAAGGTGTATATCTTGTTAAATTTTAAAGAAATGAAGCGTATCCGCTCGCTGCGCGTGCATGCGTAGCACCAACGTAGCGAAACTATTTTTTTTTAATTCAGCTGATTTGACCGGTACGTGCATTTATTAAGGAAAAGGTCAGCTCAGAAACATCTATACTATAATTTTCAGCAAACAAATAATTGTTTTTAAGTGTTAATCTTGTTAAAGTCCTACCGTGCACGCTCCTGTGGCCATTTCCGGGTTGTCACCGCTGACGCGTAACATACGTGACGCATCAGCGGTGACGCATAATAGATGCGACTTATAGGGCAAGCAACATATTTATGGATTTTTCCACTTTATTGGACATACCGGTAATTGGACTGATGCGACTTATAGGGCGGTGCGACTTATCGGCCGGAAAGTACGATCATAACAACCCATAAATAAATTTTATGATCATATTTATTATAAAAGCTAGCTTTGTAACATATCTTTTTCACTTAATCATTTTTTCTCGGCTCTGTGATTTGACTATATGAACTAAAGGCAGGCAGATAAATAGTTTAGCAAAATACAATTGTATGATGTTAGATGTAATAATCATTTAATGTAATTAGCTGAATAGCTTTAAATTTAATGTGAAAATGCATAATGAAACTTCCCAAAATCAATGTGTAAATAATTTTCACATTCTTTTATTGCTGTTTTTTAATTTTATATAGCTTCTTAAAAATATCATTAGGATTTTTTTTTTCTTTTTAAAAATTGACATGCTTATAGGTTTCTTGGAATAAATTTAATATTTTCTGTCTGTTGTCATGCAAGAAGGCCCACCCTTGTTTGTTCTGCACTTAGTTGAATTGTGCTGTCTGGTGTAGAAATGAAACGTACACAAACGCTTCATACCAGATTTTCCTGGCGACAAATAGTCACTTTTATTAGCACCCTGGCCCTGCCCAGTTTCTTGAGTCCTGCTTGGAACGTTTTGTGGTCTTTATCTACACTCCGGGTTTTCACATGAAGCGTCAATTGGTTGTTACAGGGAATTTCTTCCTGGTAATCTTTTTCAAACAAGCCAGACTTCTGAAGTCCTATTTTAATTGTTCAACTGTAAACCTAAACATTGAAGAAGCCTACTGAGCTCTATAAAGTCTTAAGGGCGAGATACACTCGCGCGTCCTCACGATACGCCAATACGCAGCGTACGTATGCCCCGTACGCAGCGTAGCCCCGCGTAGCCCCTCAGGGCAAGTACGCGCAAAGGTATTTTTTTACTACGCATACGCGATTCGCATACGCGATGCGCGGTGTCTGACCTAAACTTCCCCGGCTCCGGACTGTTTTGTATGTTACACAAATGAAATAAATTCCTCTTTTTTATCGCTGATCGGGCCTTTTCTTTTGTTTTTTTGCCTAAAGTCAAGTAACCGCTTCTTCCTCCGTTCACTCGATGAATGAAATGAATGAATTCAGGTCCTACCTGGGTGCGCGATGTTTTATATATTCCCTGGTGGGCTGTGGGCTGCAGGAAAAGCACTCCCTGTTATTATTTTTATTTCTGAGAGAACTTTTTATAACATATATAGTAGAAAGACCGTATCAGAACACCGCAGAAGTCTGAGCGAGCTGCTCACGATAGGTTTCACTTTGAGCTGACTGAAATCTGTCAATCATTTCAGTAGGCGTGTCAAAGTGACCAATCAGCGAGCTCAGTTGAGTCCTCTCCGTGGAGCGAAAAACTAGCGGAAGTGACGATCGGAAGTGACGGTACGGAGGAAATGACGTAGAATTTGGAGCGAAAACACGAGAATCTACGCGAGAACATCAGCCGAGCTGTAGCAGAGGCTCCGTATACGCGCGTATACGGGCATATACGCGCGTATACGGAGTCTGCTTCACTGTATCTCGGCCTTTAGTTTTAATTTGTGCAACTCCTTCCACCCCCTACAATTTCTCAGCATGAGGCAGTCTGACCTTCAGGTGAACTTGCTGGAACCTCCACCTCTAGGAGGATTTGTGACTACCCTGAATGTTTTCCACTGTTCAATAATGTTTCTCACTTTGGACTGATAAATTTGAATTGTTTGAAAATGTCCTTTCGATGTATCAGCACAAACCTGAATGCTGCATACCGGCAAACATTCAATTTCTGTTAGTTTACCCCCCCCCCCACCACCACCACCACCATTATTCTTCTTAATCAAAAACATGCTGAGAAGAAGGTTGGAATATATCCAATACTACAAAGTACACAATTGACAAATAGTGCATGTTTTGTATTTGCATGTGTACAGTATTGGGTTATTTCTCTTTAATGAAGTTGCTTATGATCATGTCTCCCTCGCATCTTAGACCAGAGAGCAGACTGGTAACTTTGCTTCATGTTTTGTGGCAGTGGGTAGGACTGGAATGTAATACACAAGAACATGGACAGAGTGGCTCATTGTCAAGACCACATCGTTGTTTTTTTTTTTTTTAACCTTCTCTTATTGATAAGCATACATAAAGCACTCCTGTTGCTTCAGTTGTCTCACCTTTATACAGTAGTTTAATAACGCTGTCACTAATGAGATCAAAAGTATGTCACTAAAAACTTAAAGGTCATCACAAACTTTTCTTTATTAAATCTGGACTTGATTGTAGAATGTTTACTGGTAGTGTTTTGAGATTGCTGTTAACAATTTCAGTTCAATTTGGTTTTATTTACGGTATATAGCGCCAAGTCACAACAGAAGTCATCTCAGGGCACTGAACAGAAACATTCATACTGTATATACAAAAATAATAATTTAACATTACAGTATTTATCTGAGGAGCAGACTGCTTTGATTTTAATTAACTCCATCACAAAACTCTCATCTTGAGCAAGCATGAAGGCGACAGTGGAAAGGAAAAACTCTCTCACGAGGAAGAAACCTTTAGCAGAACCAGACTCAGGACAAGTGGTCATTTGCTTCGACTGGCTGGGTTTGGTAGGAACAGATACACAATGGCAGGTCAAAAATCAAATTAAGATAGAAATGGTATCAATTGAAAACTATCCAATTTTAGCAAATCATTTAAGGAAATGAAGTCAATTTGTCCTCTTCTAAGCTTAAAGCAACATAACAATCCAATCCTAATTACCTGTATAGGATTTATCAAAAAGGAAAAAGTTTAGCCCAGTCTTAACTGAAAACAAAGCAAAACTATGAAGTTTAATTCTTGCTTGCAGATAGATAACTAAAATCAACATTTTATTTTGGAATTCACGCAAGCATTTGCCTTCAAACCATCTGGTTTAAAATCTTTTTTCCCCTGGCATGTCTGTGTTGCAACAAATGTTGCTAAATGCTGTACAGTATTGACTATACCCTGGTGCATGCTCATGTATTGACTATGTTCTGCCGGTAGAGGGGGCTACTTCCACACAAGTCAGAAATGTAAAAGAAGCTAGAAACTTTCAACATTCTGTCATCAGATGGCAGCACTTCACTTCTACTGTTCATTTGGCTTTTGTAAATTAATATACTGTACTGTGTGCTATTGATATGTATTTTTCCCACTTTTTTAGATACATGACACTGATTTATCATTTTGTGACAGTGCTATTAAAACTGACTCACTTTAATTGATTTCAGAAAACTGAAACTTAGGATATAAATCTATTTTATGTGAGATGTTATTCAGCCTCCACCTTTTTGTCTCCGTCCTTTTGTCCAGATGCTACAAGACTGTCCCAAGGCCCGCAGGGAAGTGGAGCTTCACTGGAGAGCTTCACCTTGTGCCAACATCGTGCGCATCGTTGACGTTTATGAAAACCTTTATCAGGGCAGAAAGTGTCTGCTGATTGTCATGGAGTGGTGAGTACACAATTTTCAGACATGGACACTCAAAAACATTTTTTTTTCTATATTTGTCATTAATTCATTCAACCTTTATTTAAATAGCTAAGTCACATTGAGCCTTGAAGACTTATGGTTTGAAGATTCAAATATTCAGCTTGTTCTTTTGTGGGGAAACAAAGTTTAAATTTACAGATGCACTGAATGCTTTTAAAAAAAAAGTAATTATTTGTTGTTTTGCCACTTTTTACAAAATTTATTTTAGAAAATTGGTCTTTTCACTCTCTAATCAGCACTGGGTTACAAGGTTTTATATTTTCCATTATTTATTTGTTTATTTGTTAAAATAAAAATCTAAAAGATAAAATTTGTGCAAATTAAATTAAAGTAACAAATGAAAACCGAGTATTTCCAGCCAAGGGGTGGGAATTTTTAGGCATCTTATCAAATCCATCCATATCTAGCAGTCACTGTTCAAGAGGTGGGGGACACTGGACAGATCACAAGTCCATCACAGGGACACGGGGAGACAAATGAGACAAACAACTATTCACTCACACCTAGGGACAATTTAGAGTTACCAATCAGCCTAACATGCATGTTTTTTGGTCTGTGGAAGGAAACTGGAGTACCCGGAGAAATCCCACACATGCATAGAGAGAGCATGCAAAGTCCACCCAGACAGGTCCCCTAGCCATGATTCGGTCTGGCGACCTTCTCAACCAACTGTGCCACCGTGTTGCTGCAGCTATCAAATCAAAAGTTTTACTTAATTATGGTTCGGAGGGCTGCGGTGTGACTATAAAATAATTACTGATGCATCTTGATGAGTTTATTTTACAATGAACAAAATCCTGAAGAAAGATGCTCTCAGATCTAAAAGAAAAAAATAAGTTGCTCTACACTTCAGCATAAATAAATTATCTTTCAAAGAAGATTTTGGGAAATCAATGAACATAGTAGGAGTTAAAGTTCCTCTGATAAGACTTGGAATCAACAATGGATGTCTGCATCTCATTTTAGACTTATCTTAAGGCTCCCACAGACTCATGCGTACTGTGAGCCATGCAGAAACTTCATACTCGAGCGTACACCCTGATGGGCTGCAGCCCAGCTCCGCAGGTAAGGGGCGTTTACCTCCAGGACAAATTGAGGTGGCCGATTGGTCATTTGCTGACACGCCAACTGGATTGATCGACAGGTCGCGGGAAAAATAAAAAACGAGAGCTGTCAGCAAGCGGCAGCGGTGTTCTTGTTTATATGTTGTTAATAAAAATTTATAAAAAATAAAAAATCAGGGAGCGCTGGTACATATCATACCTCACACATCAGAGCGGCCCACCAGGAAATCTCCAGACCCTCCCGCAGCCACGCTGGACCTGATTTTTATTTGCTCATGACAAATTCCTTAATTTCTCACAATTTCAGTCATGGCGTGAACGGAGGAGGAGGAAGAGATTACTTGCCTTTTGGCAAATAAACCAAAGAAAAGGCCATTAAACCAGACCAGGGATGAAGGAGAATTTAATACATTGGTCTCGCATACAAAACAATTTGTCACCAGACAGTTTATTGTGCGACACAAGTACGCATATGCGGTCGTAAAAATGTATCTTTGTACAGGCATCCGCTTCGAGTCTAATCCGGTACGCACGGACCTCCGCGGACTGATGTATGCCCAAGTATGTGGGAGCCTTTAGCAGTTTCTTCAGTGTTTCCACAGCTGCCTTGTTGTATAATGTGGGAATGGCTTTGTATGTTTTTGATATCAGGGTGATCATGTCCTGTTGTGACTCATAGGGTGCAACATAAGGCAGTATTAGGGCTGGGCCATATCATATCGTTCCCGGGTTTTACCGGGCAAAAGTTATATCATGATATGCTAATTTCATGACGTAATACGTCGGGGCGCCCCGCCCCCTTAACATCCGAGCGCTTCAAAAGACCAAACCGAGCTGCGCACCTCCCTCCACCAGTCTGTACTGGTGTAACGCTAGCTAAAATGCTGAAAACAAACATGTTTCAGCTGTCTCTCCCTTGTCTCTCACTGCAGAGGTACAGAGAGCTTGTCCCCCCCGCCCCGCACTGCTCAGCGTGTGTGCGGGCTGCTCTCTCCCTCGCTCTAAAACTGGTGCGGGCTCAGCTGTCTCACACACAGTCTCACACAGAGGCAGGTGATCAGAGATAGATCAGTTAAAAAAATGAATCAGAAAAATGAATAATTCCTGCAGGAACAGAGGAAGCTGAAACACCAGAAGCTTCAGGGTCAGCTGATCAACTTGTTACAAGTTATTTTTATACTTGGAGACTGAATACAGTACTTTACTTAATAAAGTAATTTCAGTAAAATTAATTACCTCGAACAGACTGACATCTTTTCCACGACCACGCAATGTCTTTCAACATGGTTGTTTAAGAAACGAGAAGCAATTCATTGCACCAGTTGAGGTTAAATAACTTGTTGCCAGCTGAAACATAATCGCCCATGCAGTAATTTTCCAATAGGAGGCTTGTACCTATTTGCTTCGTTAAATCCAGGTAGAGACTTATTTTTTGGCCAGGCAGTGTATGTTCTCAGTGTACCTGTTATACTGATCGGTTGCACCCATTAGTCTATAGTTTAAATAGATCCTTTTGTTTTAAAAACACACAATTTTAGTTAGTAGTACAATTTTTGCTCATTATGTACCGTAAACTGTTTTTTTAATTGTGTGATTTCATCTTTCATTTCAGTCTAGAGTTTTTAGTGTTGGGAACACAAGCAGGACAGTTTGTTTGTGAAGGAGGTTAGCATTAAATACACTCTGCATGATCCTAGTGAAACATAATGTCCCGTTTCCTCTAAAAGAACTTGGTGTAATTTCCTTGTCTTTCTATTTCCATCTTGTTGTATAGTATAACACCCCCCACATGTGACACGTGCATTAATGAGGTCTGTGGTTGTCAGTGCTCTGCACAGGCAGGAGACGTGTGAGGTGAAATGCTCACATGCTGAAGTGATGACTAATTTCCTTGACAGATTGAGCTCGGTATAAAATGTCTCTTTTATGTTCTTCTTTTGAAATCAAAGCATTTCCTAGAATATCACACTTGTAAAAAATGGCAAGACTGCAATATTTTTGTGTACCTGCTACTGTGAGTCATTGGATTAGCCTGACCCACATTTTGTCCGATGTTGTGTAAAAGGTCACAGCGCCTGTATGTCAAATTATTACTCTAATTTAAGAATTCACCCTGATGGTCACATGACTTTCATAAATCATCTTTATATTGTGTAAGTTAACTCTTTGGTCTGAACCCTGAGGTCCAAACTGCCAAAACTTGCAGATGACTTGCAGCTGCTTGCACTTGCATAATCATAAAACTAAAATTAAAACTGTTTACTTGATTAAAAACTTTATATATTCATTGAACAGTTATCACTCCTGATGTGTAGGTTATGTGTGAAAGAATGTGGTTTGATTTGCAAGGGTGTTCAAAATTTCTGCCGTTTCACTGCAAGATGTGCACCAGGACACCACTTAATCAAAATCATCATCTCCTCTGTCAGAGAATTCACACAATTCTCGGCATTTTTCGGAAACAAAGAGGAAAGGGGCTGGGTTGAGAGACCTCAAGAATATCTCCTACTTCTGACCACATTAGAGGAAACCGAAAGCAAAGTGAGATGTGTGTGCTGCGCGCACATGAGGGATGGCCTCTGCTTCAAGTATCTAGTGTCCGTTTCTGAGTAAGCACAGTGTTGAGAAGCTTGGCGTGTTCTGTGGTTTAGCAGAGCCGTCTCCTGGATCTGAGTTCTGCTCTCCTGTAACCAGATGTACAACTGAAGACTCGCTCGTTGCTCTTATACTTTGAACACACAGATTAAAAATCCGTATTGATGAAATGATCCGAAACTCTTCCAGCCACACTTGAGTAAAATGGTAAAGTGAAACTCAGCGAGTACAGGTTTCTCGTACCCCGTTGAGGCCATGTAACCCATCATTAGCTCTACTTTTGTTGGTATTTAAGACCGGTTGCATTTTCTGTAAATCCAACTTTTGAATATGAGCCCTCTTGTCATTCCTGTAGTATTTGCCTTGAGTTGTGTAACTAATAATTTAGTCAATAGATGAGCGGATTTCACTGGTAAAGTCTGCTTTAAACTTTGTTTTACAAAGTTGGATAGTAAACTATTAACACTTGCCATTATTGCAAACAAATTCTGCAAACAGCAAAAGTATCAAAATTTATTGGAAGCTTGCACAATTCAACACAATTATTTTCTTCCTATTTTAATTGTCTGCTTAGTAAAGTGAATTTTGCCCTTTTTAAGCTGAGAAATGTTAGAAATAACAATTTCAAATTTACATTTGGTTTTGAAGAAATATGATTGACACTTCAGTACAAACACATTTATGGATATATGAGGGGCAGAGATGGTGTAGAGGCAGGGCAGCCGGCTCAGGACCAGAAGGTCTCGGGTTCGATCCCCGGTCACGGCAAACCTCGTTGTCTCCCTGGGCAAGACACTTAACCCCGAGTTGCTCCCGCTAGGACAGGCAGCGCCTTGCATGGCAGTCTACCGCTACCGGTGTATGAATGTGTGTATGAATGGGTGGATGGTTGGTACTGTGAAGTGCTTTGTGGCCCCTCAAAAGGGGGCTGGAAAGCGCTATATAAGTAAGCTCCATTTACCATTTACCATATAAAAAAACTAGCATTTCTTGAATATTACCTGCCTTTAATGTCAGTTTAAAACTAAGGTCGTTTCAGAAAAATAAGGGTGGAGTAATGGCTGTTTTGATCAAACAAATTATTTGTACAACCTCCTGCAACAATGGGAGGTCTCATGAGATCTGTTAGTGCTCAGAGTATGTGTTTAGGAGGTCTTTTGGCTACAAGCCCATCAAACTTGAGCTCAGTACTGTATTTGTACATTTCATTGTTGTTTTCCCAAATCAGTTTCATTATCAACCATTACAGCAGTTTTTAACTCATTAACCTTGTATGATGTCATTTAAGAGAGACGCAATTTGGTCATATAACTTTAAAAATGGTTTTAGCTTTTGGTTTTACGCATTAACAGAAAAAGTTATCCTTACTCTTTTACTCAAAGTAAATTAATCTTAAATACAGATAACACAGAAACATCCAGTATGAACTTCTGCTTGTTTATTCCATGTCCGTAGTACACAAATGACCATGATTTTTCACAATTGATTTTTATTTTTGTACATTTATACAAGTTATTGTCAAACTTTGTTAAGACTGAAGCCATGAAATTACGCTCTTTCATTGAAAACCTGCAAATATCTCTTCCGCGCAGAGTTCAGGCTTCATACTGTAAAATGAGGAAACGCTTGCTGCTGTTACAAAACAATAAGGTGTTACTTTCAGATAACATTATTGGAAACAAGTACGGTACGTGACAAGCTCTACGGTCTGTCTCCAGCAAAGCTGTTCGCTTTCTGCAGCTTTTTTAGTCTCGACGGGACTGACTGGAATAAACATGACTGTGATGACGACAATACATACATGCAACACTAATACTGTATTTATAAACCAATTAAAAATATGTTGTGCTGTATCCTGTGGTGTGAAAATGCACCTAGTTACTCTGTCACACTGTACTCGTTAAATCTTAAAAAATATTATGATTTATACTACCGTAGTAAAGCGTACTAATTTAGTCCAGCTATTTAGTGGCTTGTCGTGTAGTGTTTTGAGGTAAACTTCAGCCATTTGATCTCGTCTGACACTGCCACAGTAGTTTGTAAATAGTAGAAACCAAAACCTATTTGTGTTGGTCCACCAACAAACCACAGACCGTTCCTGTGGAAGATAAAAATAAATATCTGCATTATTACCTTTAAAAAAAAAAAACTTGAGTAGCCTATTTTTAATGAATCTGATGTATTGTGGGATTTTATTTTGTAATCGTAAATTTCGTTTCATTTGTGTGCTTGTGAGCAAGTGCACGTTGCAGCTTCTCAAAACTGAAAGGAAAATTAACACGTAAAGCCACTCATACGCTGTAACCCTTTTTGGTTCCATTTCTAGCCTAAAAAAATGACAAATATTTGAACTTTGCCCACCAATTCACATCAGCATCAGATGTTTTTGTTTCTCAACATTTTCTCAGAACATCAGTGATGCAGGTTTTTTTTTTTTTGGTTTAATTTACGGTAAATTTAAAGTAACATTAAAGTGAGACTAAACCCAGGTTGAGACGGTAACTCCTCCTTCCAAAATCTCTCCTGAAAATGGGCGTGTCGAGAGACAAGGAAGGGTGGAGGTAGAGTTGTGCTTTTGTTCACGCCTCCACCTGCAACAACCTAAAACAAATTAAACCTCTAGCCAACAACATACACCAAGCAACAACAAAGAATAAACATGTAGATGTATTTATCTATTCCACCCATTCCATCCAAAACCAAAGGCCTAAAACAATGAAAATGAAAATAAAAATAAAACCGCTTGTCAGGAGTGAAATGCAGCATTTCCATATAAGGTATGCACTTCTCATCTCTGCAGGGGATTGGCTCTGCTTGAACCACCTGTGTGACATCACACATGAGCAGACATGTCACACATGAGCGTTTGCACAAATAAGAAAATTAAGGTGTAATCCACCAGTTCAACCCATAGAACTACCGTAAACACATTTTTAGACCAAATATTGCCAAATATTGCCAATTTACACAGATATGCACAATTATGTGAGAATAAACACAGCCATAGTGCTAGATAACATTTTAAACACATTCTAGGGAGTTTATCAGCTAAAAAAAGTTAATTTTGGGTTTAGTCGCACTTTAAAATGTTTTGTTCTGCATTGTTTGACTCATCTTTTAGGATGTGAAGCAGCTATTTGATAATAAATGTCAGATTTTGTTTAAGTTTTTAATTTGTTTTATTTGACAGTGTAGCAACACATCAAATGAATCGTTTATGTCTTAACTGTAACTTTTTAAACCCTTTTTGTCTTTACAGTATGGATGGCGGTGAGCTTTTTAGTCGAATCCAGGACAGAGGAGACCAAGCTTTCACAGAGAAAGGTAACATACTCATAATAACTTAAAGTAACTCACACAT
>JBBPBX010006985.1:53357-66612 GCA_038048925.1 Garcialebias charrua | reverse complement strand
ATTTCCCTTGCTCCCCTTCAGCTTCACCACAGAGTTACAGGAACCAGAAGAAGCAAGTCGTCAGATCCACCTGAGCACAGTATAACTAAAAATCATGAAGCCTGCGCTAGCAGGCCCAAATGTGCCTATGTGTTTCATTAAAAATTTATCATAGCAACTGTAGTTTTGATCCCGGCTACTAAGATCAACGACAGATCCTCACAGATCAATATGGGGTGCGGCCTTTGCTGGTGTGAGTGACTTCAGGACCATTTGTTCTCTTGTCTGTTTGGAGAACGTGTTCAGCTTTCTCTTGTTCCAGCCCCCAGTGAGACGTTCACTGGGTTCTGATTCTCGTCCGGACCCCCCAAATCCGGACCGTATATCCTGGCCATTTGTGTCTGATGACCATGTTTTGACAGTTCTTTGAGAAAGTCTTTGCCTCTGCTCGGCTGAAAGTTTTTGTGGACAGTCTTTTGTTCCTTTGGTGCCTTTGTTGTTTTCAGTCGTTCCTTGCGTAAGCCCCTCAAAAGTTCTTAAAGTCCATGACCCACCATGTTTTCAAATTGCATCGCCATTAATATTTATTAGTTTATTTAAAAATAATACAGGAGCGTTTATTTATATTGTAGAGAAATAATGCAAAATGTGTTATTTCATGATTTATAGCAGATTTTAGCAGAAGCTCCGGGAAGATCTGCCCCTCTCCAAATATGGGCATTCACATCACTAAAGATTCCGCCTTGGAGTTACAGGCGGAGTTTTAATAAGCCTTCATCAACTTCCATGACCGCTGCTCTAAGAGAGGAAAAAAAAAAGAGAAGCGGTTGCTCACTGATGTCTGTCATATTCTGAGCAGCATCCACGTAGACATACTAGTTTAATTCGCTTGATCGCGACAAATTCATTCATTTCCGCATCGGCTTTTTAATCTCTCCCCTGACCAGACAGGTCGGGAGTAGAAAGGCAGCCGCGGCGCGGAGCTCTGAGCGCGCGGGCTTCCCCGTGCTCTCCCGTGCTCTCCCGTGCTTCCCCGTGCTCCAGCAACAAGGCTGGGACAGAACCGAGCCCCGGCACGAACTTCAAAGCTGACGCAGCGGAACGGGGAGCCAGGGAGAAGACGGGAGAAGCCGCGCGGCTCGCTCCTCTCTGGGCAGAGGAGAGGAGAGCAGCCAGCAACAGTCGCAGCGGTGTTATATCTTATTAAAAAGGTCTATAAAATAAATAAAAAATAAAAACAGAGCACTGGTCCAGCTGTACACAAAAATGCACCAGGAAATATGCAGTTTTACTCTCACTCTCATAAACCTCCATGGAAACTCATCCCTTCCTTCTGGGTGGAGACGTGACAAAAGTCACTCCACACTTCGACACTTTTCGGCCGCGTTTCCGGATTCATTCGGGACTCGGTTGTTTTTTTGTTTTTTTTTTAACCCTCGCCTGGCCCAAATGCAAAAATGAAAATAGACGAAATATTCTACTACAGTAATAGTTCAATATGGTGAATTGTTACTGTCATGGTGGGTGTTGTCCTTTAAGCAAGGTTGCATATGAGTCCAGCCATGTTGTTGTTCTTCCCAGTGAAGTCACAGTGAGTCAGTTTCTGGACACGCCTTCATATTAAATCTGATCTGATCTGATCAATAACCACAGTAGCTGAGATTCAAAAGTCAGATGCTGCATGTGTTTTGACAGAGGCCTATCTTAATGCATATTTACCATTATGTGTTCTGTATAGATGAGGTGGGATTCATAAGACTCACTCTTGCCGTTCCATCAACACTGTTCAATGAGGCTATTTAAAAAATTAAAAAATCATTAACAGACCAGGATCAAATTAATTTTCTGTTAACAAGCTCTATTATGGATCCTTCGACGGAGGCATCTTTTAATCTGATCTGCACAACAGATCCAAAACATTAGTTTACCTAAAAGTGAAATAATCAATTTACCCTGAAACCAAAAAATACTGTAGCCTACTTTTATTTTAGAAAATATAATTTACTATTTCCTAAGACCCCCTTGCTAGTATACAGTCTATGATAATTAGCCAATTCCTTGAGCCTTCTAAGATCTGCCTTCTTGTTGGATTTATTTATGTATCGTGTATATTTTCATGCCCTCCTAAATTGTCAATTTGAAATTATTAAGCTCAGTGGCTCATTTATTCAAAGTAAAATGTGGGCTCTTTCATTTTGGCCTGTTGTTCCAGGTATATAACTATTAGTCCAGGGGTGTCAAACTCATTTTGATCTGGGGGCCGCATACAGCTTAATCTGATCTCAAGGGGGTCAGACCAGAATACTCATTCCAAAAGTCCACTTTTGTCTTTGTATTAGTGCAAAGAATAAATAAATTATAAAGATATTAACATTAAATTAATTGTCCTTTTACATTTTTACTCAGTTTAACATTTAAGTGCATTACATATTAAAAAACTGATCAGTGATTGCACGTTTTAAAACATTTATTCAACAAACTGTTTTGTTAAATACCCTGATGCATGCTCAATAATCCAGGTAGAAAAATCTAAAAAACTAAATCTGGGCTTCTGGACATACAAAAAAACAGTTTTGTTAAAACCCTTTCCTGCATGTTAAAAATGCATCAAAATTTAGAAATGAATGAATTTTAAATCCTGTTTTCACATCTAAGAAGCAACTGTGAACCCATAAATTGAGCTTTGAGCGTAGCTGTTTTATTACTGTAGATTTTTAAGAAAACAGTGTTTATTTTTTTTAAAAATAATTCAGATTCATCTGCGGGCCGACTAAAACCCGCATCCGGCCCGCGGGCCGGGTCTTTGTCACCCCTTAGTCGATTTTAAGTCCAACTCTCCACTTATTATAAATTGAGATTCAATTTATGTCCTCAATAGATTAAAATTAAAGATGTATTTATTTAAGACCTGTCTGTGAGGGCTACTCCCTCCTTAGCACTTTGAGATTTCCATTAATGAAAAGTGCGTTATAAATTGAATTCATTACTATTATTATTATTATTATTATTATTATTATTTATTCTTCAAACCCCAATCTGTCCTCTTCTTTTATTCATCTGACTCCAAACAGTTATTAAACTCTGTACCTGCATCCCTTTACTTTTATTAAATGTTTCAGAACGAATGACCCAACTGGATGACTGAATTAAATTACAAATAAACGTGACTCCGACCTATGTTTGGTTTTTCTAGAAATTATTATGCTCCTGTCTGCAGTACATTTTTTCGTCCATCAGGGGTCTCCATTATACTCAGGCTCAGTGTTGCCAGCTGTACGATAATTTTCGTATTTGTACGATAATTTTGCCCTCTGTACGATGTACGATCGATAATCCCGAAAAAGGCAAAAAATACAATAATTTCACCATTCTGTGAACGTGTAGTTGTGATCGGTTTCCATCAGCCTGTCGCAACTGTTTGTCGGAGTTTTTTGTGAACCCTGAAGGCGTCTTGAAATTCCAGCTAATCGTGCTTTTCTAAATGTGACAGAAGACTTTCTGTAGAGCTCTTTAGTTGCCACCAGACAATAATGCGTTACACCTAAGCCTCAAATTGCCTCAAATTTCCGCCTGGCATTTTTTACTTGTTTTTCACTAGAAAATAGGAAGAAAATGTCCTATGGCCCAGTGCTTCAGCACATTTTTCCAGAATATGTAGAACTTTCAATATCTGGCATTGTTTTACATTATACTTGATACTAAACCACTATTAAAACTGTTTAATATCACTAAAAAACAAAAAACGAAAATATATTTTAGTGATTTTATGCAAATAAAAATTTGCATTTGTACATGAAGTACAGATTTTGCATCACAAATTAACAATTTCAACACTATAGAACACATTTACAATGTTTTTTTTATTCCCACATATTTTTACAAACAAGAAACAGACTAACAATTCTAACTATTTACAGGCGATTTTTCCCCTCCCCCATTTCTTATTATTGTCCTGAGCCTTTGTTTGTATTCCTTGAAGCAGTTTCTCTCCAGCTGAGGCACAAGCCCACATCACAGGCCTCACAACTCCAGGCTGTGCTTTTCTTATTCAGTGCTTGCAGCGCCGCCTTCCCATGCTTGCTCTCTGAGACATTGCCTGATCATTGCTGCATGGGGCTGGAGATGGTCTACAGGTTCCTTTTTGTGGCTCATTTCGAAGAGGAACACCTAGGAGGTGTGCTGCCAGCTCTTCTTGGAATCTCTGGTCATCATCTTACTTCTCATAGTGACACACTGGTCCTTGTGTATCAGGAATGAGTTGGTCACAGCAATGTGGTGTGGTGCTGTTGTATTGAGACTTTCATATATAGTGCACTTCTACACAGACAAAGTACAAACTGATGATTAGAATATCTTATAGACTTGATAAACTATTCTAAAATCAACATAAAATAAAACTATAAATACATCCTATTATGTGTACCCAGTAAAAACTATTATCCACAAGTAACAAGCGAGCCTCATTCATTCAGAAATAAAATTCAAAAAGTTATTAGATCAAATGTTTTTTCAGCTTTTTCTTCAGAAGAACAAAAAGAAACTTCTCCAAATCATCTAGGAATCTCCTTATTGTCTTTTTATTCCTTGAAAAACATTAGTTTTGACAAAGTTTCTGCTCTGCAGCTCATGTTTGCCTGCTCACGCTGCATTCCTTTCTGCCGAAGACAAAAGCCTCGCTTTTCCCCAGGGCTGCAGCCGAGAGAGAGTGACTACCGTAACTGTAGCAAAAACAGCATAAAAGCGCACTCTTTTTTCTTTCAAACACTGTTTAAATTTTTCTGATAGCGCAAACGGTTGCAGAGTTACGGCAATGTAAAAATAGCTTGTGAAAATGCATCGTCGACGATACCTTCGGTTTAAAAGGTATGGTTCCCCCCAGTACTGACGCCACAAAGCTGTGAGTGCCTGTTAGACGCTACAGTATTCAATAATAGAGTGACTTATTTTGTTTATGATGGGTGTACGATAATCCTACATTTCTCACCTGGCAACCCTGCTCAGGCTATACACGAAACGATTGTCTTTTGCGTCCCCATTAGGGATGTGCCGATCGATCGGTAACCGATCAATCGGCACCGATAATCATTAAAGCGGATGTGATCGGCTTTTGCCTTCAATTACCGATCACAGAGCCTGTGATGCGAAGTTTGCTAACTGCAAAACGTGCGACGAAAAAGTACCTCGTGGAGGAATTTCAACGAAGTCCTTCAACACAACAAACCTAATTCGTCATTAAAATGTTTTAATACGTTTTAATAACTTACCAAAAGCCGTCTGCCAGCGCCGCGATAAGCAACACCTGTTAGCATGAAGCCCCACCGAGTAGCTCCACCGAGTCCGCTCCGCTGCGCAGTTACGGGCAGTCCAGTTTAGCTGCGGCTTCAAAAAGGCTGTCGGCTTTGTTATTCCAAGTTAGCTGGGTGTCCCCCGGTATCTTCTGCTTCCAGTCCGACATCGAGGCGAGCTCCAGGAACCTCTGATCGCACAAAGCCGGCTGTCTGCTGCAGCTCCGGTTTAGCATGTTAGCCTTAGCTCATACCATGAGCTGCTGGTCTCGCGCGGCGCTGTAGGAACGCTCGGCGGTGTGATCGCAGCTGCTGCTCCAGTCCTGAGACATTCACAGAGTTCAGGGAGTGTTTCCAGTTAATTTATCCGTATGAGGCATCCTCTTATGGGAGAAACAGTCCTCCAAAAGCCGAGTGCCGAGTGTGGAACTAATGAATGTAAAATGGCGGAGACGGTATTTCCTGGTTCTTCTTCTTCTTCTTCTATAGAGTTGAATGGCGGTTGGCGAACTCATATTAAGCGCATTACCGCCACCTGGTTCCCGCAGGAAGTTGTTCAAAAAAGCACGAAATTATTTAAAAATAATAATAATGATACTTTACGTATTTATAAAGCCATTTGTAAAAACAGCCAACAGTGCAGCTTTAAGTAGCAAATGGGGTATTTTAGTTTTTTATATGAAGTAATAGATGTGTTTTTTTTTTAAAACAATAAAAAACCTTTTTTTTTTAATTGAAAGTTAGTAAGGTAAACATTTTTCTTTGATAATGCAGTTGATAATTACTTTTATTTACTTTGTTCTCTGAAATAAATTAGTAAAAATATGTTTTTGTCTGAATTATGGTGATTTTATGGTTCTGAAAATAACATAAGTGCTGCTTCTGGCTACAAGATCTGAAAAGTTTTCAGATCTTGTAGCCAGAAGCAGCACTCATAAATTACAGGTAAGCCATTTGATCGGTGATCGGTGATCGGTTTATGTGATCGGCTCACATATAGGCAATCGGTTTTTTGATCGGTATCGGTGATCGTCACACATAGGTGATCGGTATCGGTATCGGTTTTAAAAAACCTGATCGGCACATCCCTAGTCCCCATAGTTGCCAAATCCGCTTATTTCAAGCGGCATTGGGCTTGTTTTCCCTGGAGTCGCTTTCAAATTTGATCATCCGCTTGTGGCGGGTTTTCATTTTTGCTTCTCGCGGACATTGAGTCGCTTATTTGTGCTTGTTTTGAAGGAGCTGATCGCTTCTTTCGGTCTAGAGATCTGGCAACCCTGCTCTTCCGGTCAATGCTCACAAGACGTGTACATTCACTGGAGCTATTCACAAAAATACGTCTTCCAGATTGGTAATCCACTTTCTCTGCTTCTTATATTGGAAAATGCAAGTATGATGCGTTCGGTTCTACATTCTCACGGCCTATACACAAATTATAAGAACGACGACGACGTCTCGTGAACCAGTCGGACCTAGTGGCTCGTTAGCTTTGCTGTTAGCTGCTAAGTTCGTCTACAAAAACTAAATTTGGATTATTTAAAGTCGATATTGTTTATCTACACGACGCGCCACTGTACGCTTTGTTAGCGAATCCGATGTGAGCTGTCTACCGTTACAAAGTTATAAAATGTCTGCTGTTAGGCAGCCTATGCTATGCTAACGGGAGATCCTACTGCAATTTCCAAATTTCCCGGTTGTTTAAGTGTTATAACCTAAAATTATTGAGATAGAATGTCATAATCCTTTTTGATCAATCCTTCCAACCGTGAAGATTCATTCGGCCCTAATTAATTTATCTCGAACTATCCGCAAATATTTTATTTGTTTATTCAAAAAACTGTTACCAGTCCTGAGGCCTTCTAGCTTGGTTAAAACCAGACCCTCGTTCAGAGCTGAGCTGAAGTTCTAATTTTTTCATTTCACCCACATTCACGCTGTAGAAAATGATCTAGTCCTGTTAAAATGGAGAAGTGTAAACCGTTTTAATGTAATGTTTATTTTTGTGTTTCAGGAACCCAGCACCAACTCCTGAGGAGGTGAAGACTAGTTTATTACTCTATTAAACTGCTGTATCTAAATAAACTTTGTTCTAACTTCAGCGCCTCAATGTCTGCATTATCTGCTTCGTACAGTATATCTGTCGGTACAGTGGTGATTATTTAATCCTCAGATAGCTTGTAAAAAGTTTAAGAAGAAAAAACAATCCATAAATATGTCATACAGGCTAAAAAAATACAGTAGTCATTATTTTCCTCCTTCTGTTTTTGAATTCTTTAAAGTCCATGACTCACCATGTTTTCAAATTGCATCGCCATTATTTATTTGTTTATTTAAAAATAATACAGGAGCGTTTATTTATATTGTAGAGAAATAACGCTAAATGTGTTATTTCATGATTCATAGCAGATTTTTAGCAAAAGCTCCGGGAAGATCTGCCCCTCTCTTTTTTCTCTCCCCGTGGGTCGGGAGTTCAGAAAGGTAGCCGCGCAGCGGAGCTCTGAGCGCGCGTGCCCCGTGCTCTCTGGACAGAACCGAGCCCTGAGTCAACGAAAAGAACTCCAAAGGTAACAGCAGAACGGGGAGCCAGGGAGAAGACGAGAGAAGCCGCGCGGCTCTTGCTCCTCTCTGGGCAGAAGCTGAGAGGCTTTGAGAGCAGCGAGCAACAGTCCGCAGCGGTGTTATATCTTATTAAAACGTCTATAAAATAAATAAAAAATAAAAACAGAGCACTGGTCCAGTTGTACACACAAATGCACCAAGAAATATGCAGTTTTAACTCCCATTTTTTAAAGATATGTATGGGAACAATTAAATAAATAACAAGTAGGACAGTGCTTTTATTGAGGCAAAAAAAATATTGTGATATCAAGGTATTTTACTTAATAATTTCTGTATATAGCCTGTTTCAGCTAATTCTACATTTTTTATCCAACTTTTCAGCCTAATTTAGCAAAACCATGCTCTTGTTTAGCTATTTTTAAAAAAAATCATTCTAATTAACTTAAACTGTTTATTTTCATTAGACCAATGTTTTTCAACCTTTTTGGAGCCAAGGCACAGTGTTTTCATTGAAAAAATCACGAGGCACACCACCAACCAGAATTGTAAACAGAGATACTGTACTCTGTATCCGCCTATATTAAATATATAGTCATTCTTATCATAGTGTCTTGAATAGAAATGAAATAAACACAGAAATGTATTTTTATCATATTTTATATTTCTTATTTCAATGTGGTCTTGTGACTGTTACATGCTCAAAGCAGCAAGGGGCGATATGTACCATTTAAGTTTACCGGTATATTATATATATATATATATTTATATATATATATATATATATATATATATATATATATATATATACAGCAAACCCCCGACCTACGACCCCATCGACCTGCGAACCACGGGACCTACGAACGTATCATATTTAATAAAAATATGAAATTACTGTATTAAAAAAAAATATATATATTTTTTTTTATTATTTTTTTGTGTTTAAATGTTCTTAATTTCATGTGTACATCACTTTGTTGCAGCTGTGGTTGTTTTAAATGCTTTATAAATAATAATTATGATAAAAAATGATCATTTCTGATCATTTTTGTCATGATTGCGCAATAATCGTGCAACTTCCGGTCATAACAGGAAGAAGGTCGGTCATAACAGGAAGAAGGTCGCCAGTCACCGGAGGCCAGCCATCTTAGGGTTAGTCACGGCTACAGGCAGCAAAGTTTGGAAGACTTGTTGATCAGGATTGCCTCATATGGATTAATTACTATCTGGAATCGCTCTGTGAGCTCTGTGGACGTCTCAGGCGGAGAAGCAGCTGCAGAATGATGGCCGATTGGGCCGCACCGCCGCTCCAACACCAGCTCATGGCCTGGCTAGCAGAAGCTAACACAGGCCTCGAGAGCTAACACAGGCCTCGAGCAGCTCCCGTGGTTTGCTCGTCGCGCTGCTCGGCCTGATAACAACAACGCATGGCAACCTAAGATGTCGGCTATGACCATCTCAAAGTAAGAAAATATATTTTTATTTATTCTGTAAATGTGAATAGCAATGTTTAACATTACAGTACACTACTGTACATGCTTAAATGTGTGCGCGCGCTCCGTTAGCATGATAAATAAAGGTTGAATGAATGAATGAATTTTAAAAAAAAATAATTTTCACCCCCTACCTACGAACGGATCGAGCTGCGAACGGTTCTTAGGTCCCAAACTCGTTCGTAGGTCGGGGGTTACCTGTATATATATATATATATATATATATATATATATATATATATATATATATATATATTTTTTTTTTTTTTTTTTTTTTTTTGGGTACTTCATTGTGTATTTTATGAGTGTGGACAAAGTCAAACACTAAAGCTGTTTAGAAAACCACTTGGTTTCTAAACTTAAAAATATTTAGATCACAGATCAAAAATTTAAACTGAGAGCCTGTATCATTTTAAGGGAAAAATATGTTGTTTCAAAATTTCATAGCGTCTACAAATCCCAAAAAAATTGGGATAAATCCATTTTTCCCACTGTGCCGTAGTAAGTAACCCCCTCTCGGCCCCCCCAGCAATAAAAGTCTAGCTCCGCCACTGGTCCAGAGCAGCACAGCGCTGCAGAGAGAGAAAGCCACGCGCAGTTTGGAGAGCAGAGACAAGTCACACAGGTGAGGTAGGCAAGCTGACGTGACATGGCAGGAAACCATTATTTTAGAACATAAAAAATGATTTAGTATTCTGTGACTAATTCCATTTTTAACTGGTCCAGATTTGGAACTCTTATCGAGTTATTTTATCAGCGAAAGTCAGCGCGTTTTCCTCAATTTCTCACCCCAGTCCCGCCCTTACTTATTTAATCTCTAATTATAAGTAAGTCTAAATTGTCACTGTTTTAAACTAGTCACCACTCTAGTAAGTTTACAGTTAACTTGGTCTCAGAGTTACAGGGTCAGCGGCGAATAAATTATTTATTTATTCTAAAACCCGACCCCTCTGTTCCAAACGCCCGTCGGCATTTGGGAGGCGCGACCACTGTGTGTTTTTACCTGGGACTTGGGTATTATTTTTTACTTCACTTATACGTATACTTACTCGTCTTATTTCCTTATCTTCCTGGAGTCCAACACACTGAGTTAAAATTTGCCTATTAATGTCCAATTTCAGATTTTTGTTGAAACAGGCAATCTGCTTACCTCATTGTTGTGTAGACCGGTCACTGATCAGTGCTCTGGACTCCCGCTCGTCCTTTCCTGTCCGCGCGTGCAACCAATCTCGGTGGGACCTCCATTTTTGTTGGCTTTGATTCTTATTCGCCCCAAATTCGTTATTTTGGTTTCACTTTGGATCAAAAAGGAGAGATACACTTAAACACGACAGACGCTCACTTAAAGTTCCAAACCAGTTTAATTATTCATAAGTTTAAAAGTCACAGAATACATTTGTTCTATTTCTAAAAGCCATTACATTTGTTCAAAAACAACCAGGGAGACAGTGGGGAGAGAGAGAGAGAGGAGAAGGGAGGGAGAGAGAGAGGGGGAAAAGAGAACATACAACCTGATCCGTGGGCTTGCTTATGCCTTGTCTGTTAGAGGATGGAAACTTTTATACTTTTCTGTGGGGGTTACCTGCTTTAAACTGACAAGAGGAGTTTTGTTTCAGAGACTGTTGTTCCCCCTTTACTGCCAGAAGACACAGGAAATACCACTGCCTTCCCTCAGTTGCTCGGGTCTCCCCAGGCCCCAGGGGGAGGGGCACCGACACATTGATGACTAAAATAAATGTACATTTATTGCTGAGTACTTATAAACACGCACACTCTAGTAGACCACTAAATGACCAATTAGTGTAACTGGACATTAAATTACATTAAAGATCATACCCTACACACATATTTAGAGCTGTTCTTGTTACTTTCTAACTGAACAAACATGCAGGGTAAGGAGGCCTTCAGTAGATTTCCTCACAACTATATATCTTCAAAGTCGTAAAACTGACAGGACAAAGAGGCAACAGCTATATTATCATCCCCAAGCCTCACCAGAACAGATCTGCCTGTGTCCTTTAGTAAATCTTTATCACTCTACAAAAGAAACTGATCATTTGAACACCGTATGAAAAACCCCTTCGAAATAAATGAAAACACGAAGACAAATATATTTTTTATTTCACAACAGTAACCATGGCAACAAGGCAGTTTTCTACAACCAACTGCAACTGATTAACATCTGAAAAGCTCAAATAATAGCTCAACTACAGCCCCAAATCTCAAATTAGTTGAAAGGACGATCTGTGGAAGCATTCTCATCTACCTGCCAGCTGTGCTCGAGTGCCTGACCACTGAGATCCTGGCACTAGCAGGAAACACGGCTCTTGACAGCTAAAGAACGGGATTGTCTTGTGCATGGACAAGTACGGCATCTGCAGCCAGTTTCTTAGGATCCACTGTGGGATGGACCTTTACATGAGATCCTTCTTGCCTACAGCCATCAGTATCTATGGCATCTCTTCATGAAATGAGGATAACATTACAAAAACAAATAATTTCCCTTTGGGATTATTAAAGTATTTTTGAACTGAATTGAATATCATCTTCCATTTAAAAAAACACAGTGATGTCATCAAAATCTTTGTGATGTCATCGTTCAGTCAAAGGCACAACAATGTTATCGGTTAGTCCCTCAAGGATGTCATGCATATTTCTATAACACTTTATCTTCTTTACGCCATGTGTCTCTCACTGCTTTAGGAATTAGTTTGCGCTCACGTTAAGGTCTTTAAACAATAAAGATAAAAAAAAAAAAAAGATCTTTAAATGAAAGGGAAGTGACGTAACGTAGCATGGTCTCGGTCTCCTGCTTTAGTCAGTGTAACCAGTTTGACTTTGGGGTACAGCCATTAAAGCTGAACACATGGTTCAGTGTATTTAAATATTCTTGGTGGGTTCAAAAAACGTTCAATAGAAAAACGACTGGACTTTATTTGTAACAGAAGACGTTTCGCTCTTCAAATAAACCTTCTGTTACAGTTAAACTTCTTTCTGTTACAAATAAAGTCCAGTCGTTTTTCTATTGAACGTTTTTTGAATTGATCATGTCCTGGATGACTGAGAATCTTCACCAGCATATTCTTGGTGGGTTAACATCAACACAATTTTTTTAATTTACCCTTTATTTATCCAGGTTGTCTCACTGAGCCACGGAAACTCATTTTCAAGAGAGCCCTGTTTAGGAAGCAGATGGTGGGGGTTAAGGGCCTTGCTCAGGGGCCCAGGATGGGGCGAATGAGGGTGGAGGCAGGTTTGGGTGTTTCACCTTTTTCCACCCACATTTTTTGATATTGTCGTACCGGGGCTTGAACCGGCTATCTTTCGATCACAGGCCCACTGTCTCGAACCACTGTGCCGCCACTCCCCCATAATAATGATCATATAATAATAAAATATTCTTTCTAGCACTTTGAGATTTGTTTAATGTAAAGTGTGTTATAAATAAAAGTTATTATAACAAGTTTTGTAAAACTCACAGTTGATACTCTGTATTGAGCATGCATCAGGGTCACAGTTGATACATTTTTATTAATGTCTTTCTGTCTGTCTGTCTATCTGTCTGTCTGTCTGTCTGTCTATATATTTAGTTTAGTTTATTTATTCATTCATTTTATAATGAAATACAAAACAATTTACATATATACAATAAGAAAAAGAAAAACAAAATATAAAATGAAAGGCAGCAGATGAAGAAAATAATCTTATTATATCTGCCCCTTATTCTTTAATAAACAATTCAAACTACCAATTGTTTTGCTAGTTTTTTGCTAGTTTTTTGCTACTTTGTTAAAAGGAGGAGTGTGTATATATGTATATATATATATGTGTATATATATGTATGTATATGTGTATGTGTGTGTATGTATGTGTATGTATATATATGTGTGTATATGTATATATGTATATATGTATATACATATATATGTATATATGTATATA
>JBBPBX010006985.1:0-47026 GCA_038048925.1 Garcialebias charrua | reverse complement strand
GGTTTCAGATGTGCAGCGTGTGATGTTGGTGGCAGCAGAGAGTCTGAAGGTGTTGGAACATCAGCTGATGGATGACAGCCAGACACAAGATGTGCGGGTGAGTCTAAAGATTTAATTCTTTCAACACTACATGATTCATTAACCCTTTATGTGTTGTAAGTTATGATTTTTGCGTGTGTGTGCATGTTTCTGTAGGTGATCTTGCGTCCTCCATTGGATGCCTACGATGTCTTGATTCATCTGAACCCGATGCAGCTTCCTCTTCTCAGTCAAGCTGTGGACCCTCCAGCAGTCACCTTCAGCAGGGGTGTAATTACTGGCGGCACGCCCCAGCCTGGAGGTGGCCTGCCTGTAATCGACTTCAACCCTGTGACCCTCTACCTGACAGAGCTGAGAGTAAGGCTTGTTTATAATAAGGCTTGTTTATAAAGGGTTAATTTTCGGCGGGAAGCGTCTTTACCAAAACATCTGCCAACAAGAGTGCAACATTGAGCATCTTCGTGAAGAGTCGAGAGAATTATCAACTGAAAAATATAAATCTATTTTTCACGTGTGCACGTGGCTTTATATTTAAGGTGCTGCATTTTCTTTTTCCTGTTTGTTTCCTTGTGCGTTGTAAGAGAAAGATGAACTGGGGGAGTGGTGGAACAGAAGTTAGAGAAGGCGAGCCTGTGATCAGGGGGTCGTCAGTTTGAATCCCCCTGAACTTTCCATCATTTCCACCTATTTGTGCCCTTGAGCAATCCCTTAATCCCCCCCCATGTCTGCTCTTTTGGACGTCCTAGAGCAGGGGTGTCCCAAGTATGGCCCGAGGGCCATTTGCGGCCCTTGGAGTGATTTTGTGCGGCCCTCGACTGCAATTAAAGAATGGCAAGAATTGACAAGGGTGAATCCAGACCGAACGCGTTTTCAACTGCAGGAGCGTCCGGTTTACATGCAAAGTCAATGGGGGATGCGCCTCCAGACATCTCTTGGCGTCGGGCGTCACGTCACGTGCGTGTTGAGCGTGCTGGAAAAACGTTTTTCGTGCACGTGAACCCGCGTCAGCCTCCAAACCATGCATTCACCATGCTGAAGATTTTCGCCGTTCAAACTCGTGAACGCGTGTCCGACCAATCAGGAGAGTCGGGTGGAGGAGAAAGGGGGAGTCCGCTATGTCAGAGTCAGAGAGTCTTTATTGTCATTTGCACCGCATGTGGTACATGAGATGAAAACGAGATTATGTACACGAGGTCCCAGTTACATCCAACAACAAATGAAAGAGAAAAACAGTAATAACATCGAGAACTAACTAAGAAAAACATCAACTAGTAATACACTAAGCCTAATATAGTGGGAATAAACAGCAGCACGAACATGAGTTTGTATGAGCAGATGGTCACAGATGAACACAGATGAACACAGCAACAAGAAAACAGATCAGCATCAGCATGATGTGATATTTTGCAGTGTTTATTTTAATTTTATTTTTATTTATTCATGAGTCTAACAGCCTCAGGGTAGAAGCTGTTCCTCAGTCTAGTGGTTCTACACTTGATGCTCCTCAACCTCCGTCCTGAGGGGAGTGGGGCAAAGAGTGAGTGTGCTGGATGAGTGAGGTCTTTCATGATACAGGTGGCTCTTTTCCTGCATCTAGAGGTGTAAATGTCTGTGATGGTGGGGAGACTGACTCCAACAGACTTCTGTGCAGCCTTCACCACTCTCTGCAGAGCTTTCCTCTCTTCAACTGTGCAGCCTCCATGCCACACGTTGATGCTGGAGCACAGGATGCTCTCCACTGCACACCTGTAGAACGAGGTGAGAACTGGGCTGCTCAGACCAGCTCGTCTCAGCCGTCTGAGGAAGTAGAGTCTCTGATGACCTTTCTTGATCAGGCTGGTGGTGTTGTTGCTCCAGCTGAGGTTATCATTCATGTGTACACCCAAGTATTTGTAGCTGGAGACCACTTCCACTGCAGACCCACCTATTTTCAGTGGGGCATGGGTGTGTTTGTTCCTTCTGAAGTCCACAATCATCTCCTTTGTCTTCTTCACATTCATGTGAAGATTATTCTCTTTGCACCAGCTCTCCAGGTGTTCCACCTCCTGTCTGTAGCTGGACTCATCATTGTTTGTGATGCATCCCACCACCGCTGTATCATCTGCAAACTTAACAATATGACAGCCTGGAAGTGTGGCTGTACAATCATATGTGAGCAGAGTGAACAGAAGGGGGCTCAGCACACATCCCTGAGGAGAGCCAGTGCTGAGGGTTATGGTGGAGGAGGAGAAGTTGTGGATCTTCACGGACTATGTGACGCGGATACGAGGGGACGGACCAGTGCGCAACTATGTGACGTATTGTTTGTGGGACACAGAAAAAAGCCGCGAAGTCATGGACTATGGAAGAGAAACTCATTGTAGCTGTGTGTTAGCGACAATTCCTTCACGACCAGTCAAGTCTGCTCTACAGGGACAAAAATAAAAAGCTCCTTGCCTGGCGGAGTGCAGAGAGGAACTCCGTATACCGGTAAGCTCCTCCCCCCCTCGCCGCCGCAATTTCACGTTCTGGTTTGGACACCACTGGGTCCAGTGCGTCCACTTGCGTGCGTGTCGAGCTTTTTTGCCGTTGAAAAGGCGTTCGGTCTGGATGTACCATAAGAGGTTGATGCAGTTGTAGACCTTTAGGTTTAATGCTGATATTTTTTTAAGTATAATTTTTAGGTTTAACGGCAAAAAAGATGAAATTAATCTTCTCAAAATGAGCGAAGTTAAAGCTACTATATGCAACTTTTCTAAAAATATATTTTTAACATATTTCTTCACTCTGTCACTATCTCCTGACAGACTGATGTTAATCTCTGAAAAAAACTATAGTCCTCTGGCTTCTCCCGGTGGTACTACAAGCATTTCTAAAAACCCACAGTGACCCGCCGTTAACCAGCCAATAAAAACAGAGTTTTTAACCAGCCAATAAAAACAGAGTTTGGTTCATGAACGAGCTTCTCACGCCCATCCCCCGCCTGGCCAGTCACGAGACAGGCCATGCTGTGGAGGAGGAGCTAAGGAGGGTGAGTTGCAGGTCAGCCGAGAGCAAGGGGGAGGGACCAGAAAGGTGTCTCTGTTCAAATTTTTTCTAAGTCCAGCGTTTTCCAGAAACTACATACTGCAGCTTTAANAGACTCTCTGACTCTGACTAAATGTACATGGAGCAGAAAATACAATCTACACCATAAAGTGACACACAACACCTGTATATATCTATGTTGCTTATACAGAATTAAGTGTGGTAATGATTCAGTTTTTTTCTTTTTATATATAAAATATTACATTGTGGAGTCACGTGGCGCCCTCAGCGGAAGTGCGTCACACACACACGTGACTCCTCCCAGCATGAGGGAGGGAGTAGAGCGACTGCGGAGGATCACTTCACTTCCACCACTTACCGGCTTTGCTTTTGTCCTTCCCTGAGTCTTGTCTGCGTCGGTCACCCAGGTGAAATCATGAAGATCTGGACCTCAGAATACACATTTGAGTAAGTAAAGGGCTCATTCATGCCATCTATGTATCTTATTCTGATTGTGTGTCTAGCGCTGATTTAAGTTGCACCACACACGGCAAAACTGATCTCGCACGAGACTACTACTAGCTTGAATGCTAGTAGTAGTCGAAGCTAGTAAAGATGAATAGTCTCCCTTTAATAACTCCACACAAACGCTTGAACATCTCTTGAAAGTCAATTTTAATAAATGGAACAAATCTGACCACAAAGCTTTCACTGAATGTTCTGAATTCTTTTAAAATTGCGTAACGGTCCGGTCCAGCCCTCGGTAACCTTTCCCCTACATTATGCCGCAAAAAACGGTGACGTCAATGGACCGCGACGGTAATACATTTTTTTTATTTATTTATTTTTTTTTTTTTATTGAAGGAAGCAAATATAACAAACACAACAAGAAATAATAGCATAATAAGGCAAACAATGAAATAAAATGAGACAAGTTACCAGGGGGGAAATAAAATAGAAAAAAAAAAAAAATACAGTCGTACTATCAGCATACACAATTATGTATTATTTATACATTGCGACCATGCTGACAATGTTCTAACAGCCTTACTGTTTGCACAGTGTTCAATGTCTTTTATATAAGTTTCAAAATCCTTAAAAAACACAAAAAATCGGCCTTTTCCTTGAGAACTTACATTTATGTATGTAGTACTTAGCAAAAATTAAGAGTAAGTTAATAATAAAGACTTCTTTTTCATGTTCATTGTATTTACTTCATAAAAAAACAGTCCTTGTGCCAAAAAAATGCACCCAGTGGTTTATTTACTCTAAGTAGATTTATTTGTCTGTGATTAAAAACGCTTCGTTTCACACTTCCTGCGGTTTGTGACGTCACAAACCGTAGCCAATCACCTCAAGCCTGAGTCCAGCCCCTCACCTAGCAACCCCTGGTGATGCTCCACCCACTTGAGTATAAAAGATGTCACGGTTGCCTAGCGGTTTAGGAGCTGACCTGGCGGTCATTTATTCATTTATTTAGCCCCCGGGGGGCTAGGGGTTTGCCCTGCTCCAGCCATGCAGCACATCTCGAGTAAAACCAGAATGTTTTATTACCTTGTTTGAATGAACTCTGTCTCGTTGAAACTGTGCACACACACTCTCGCGGTTTGGACTTGTTTCTTATATGATGAAGGACTACTTTTGCACAACTGTCAGTTTGGTTGAGCGGTTACGACACTTGAGCGCCACGCAGGAGAGCGGAGATCGCATCCTGTCAACGGCATCTTTTTTTTCCCCCCTTTTTTTTAAAGCCTTTTGTTTCGGAGAAATCGGGGTGAGACTAGATATATACATCGACATAATAATACTTTATAATTGTTATTTTTACGTTTTAGTTCAATTTTTAGTGTAATATCGCTCCCAACGCGCAGCCGGCAGAAAACTGTGCACACACACACTCTCTCGTGGGGCGACAGTCTGTACCATCAAGCACCACTGATCGATATATTTTCAGATTAGCAACTTATTTATTTTAAGAATACCTTTCACTTCATCAAAATCTAATCAAAACTTCACCGTTCTAAATGTAGGTGGTTGTGATTATTTCTTATACGATGAAAGACTGCTTTTTGCATAACTGCCCGGTTGGCCCAGAGGTAGTGAACTGGACTCGTCATCCGAAGGACACGGGTTCGCGTCCCGGCCGCGGCATCCCTTTTTTTTTTTTTTAAGCCTTTTGTTTTGCAGACCGCCGTCTGCGTGCGGGAGTTGCTGGGAGCTACTGACTTTTGAGGTCTGGGGGTCCGGTCAAAGGTTGCCTCATGCGGATAAATTAACTGGAGACATTCTGTGAACTTTGTGTGTGGACTGAAGCAGCGATAGCTCCCAACAGCGCCGCATGCAACGAGCGGAGCTAACACCGCCCGCTCGGAGGAGGAAAAGCTATCATTAGCCTCGAAGGTGGGCTAATGCTAAAAAAAGGAGCTGCAAATGGCGGCGCGCGCAGAGGGCTTTTGGTAAGTTATCTTAAGCTACTAGCACTAACAGTAAGTCAAATGAGTAATAAAAAAGAGCTAATTTTAAAATAACAACATATTAGAGATACTGGCTGTTACAGAGGGCGTAGTTAATGTAAATAGGTCTTTGTAGGGCGTGGCTTTCAGACCTCATTATTCATAAACCGGTCGTTTAGAACGGAAGTGAAATTTGGCAGAATTAGAAAGGGGATATTTTATTATCTAAGCATTATTTTGTGTATAAAATTGACTGAAAATGGTCTGGATAGCCCACAGATAAACCACAAAAAATTATATATCCTACATTTGGTCCCCTTTAAAGGAGACCACATATAGGTCTTTAAAATTTTTATGTTATGTCTGTGTGCTATCTTGACAATATTAATTCATTTTAATACACAAAATAATTCTTAGATAATTAATTATACCCTTTTTAATTCTGCCATTTTTAACTTTCGTTTTGAACGACCGGTTTCTGATACAAGTTCTGAAGTCCACGCCCTTCAACGATCTGTTTACGCCCTCTGTAACAGCCAGTATCTGTAATGTGTTGTTGTTTTAAAATTAGCTCTTTTTTTATTACTCATTTGACTTACTGTTAGTGCTAGCTTAAGATAACTTACCGAAACCCGTCTGAGCGCGCCGCAATTTGCTGCTCCTTTTAGCATTAGACCACCCGAATCCGAAGCTAATGTTAGCTTGTTCCTCTTCCGGTGTTCGCCAGCTCCGCTCGTTGCACGCGGAGATTTTGGGAGTTATCGCTGTTCCAGTCAAGACAACACAAAGTTCACCAAGTGTCTCCCGTAAATTAATCCGTAAGGAGAAGGTCCTCGCTGCTGCGAGGCTGCAGCGAGGCTGTACAGTTGAAGCTCCGCTCCATCGCGCCAGAAGAGTGTCCCGTTGCCGCCGGTCCCTACGCCGGGGGTCCGCTCGTTTAATTTTTGCCGGCTGCGCGTTGGGAGCGATCGCAAATACACTAAAAATTGAACTAAAACATAAAAATAACAATTATACTTTATTTATAAAGCCATTTAAAAAAAACACAGCTGCAACAAAGTGCTGTACACATGAAATTAAGAACATATAAACAAAAGATGAGATGAAATCATGAAAAACAACAGTCATGTGTTTAATACAGAAGTGGGTTGAGCCTAACCAGGGGTTGCTAGGTGAGGGGCTGGACTCAGGTTTGAGGTGGTTGGCTGCGGTTTGTGACGTCACAAACCGCAGGAAGTGGGAAACGAAGTGTATTTATCAAAGATAAATAAATCTACTTAGAGTAAATAAACCACTGGGTGCATTTTTTTGGCCTTAGGACTGTTTTTTTATGAAGTAAATACCCAAAGTTGAGTAAAAAAAACATTAAAAAGTGAATTTTGAATATGTGGTCCCCTTTAAGTCATAAATGTTACTGTTAACAATGGCTGCATTTTTGTTTATGCATTGCCATATTTTAATTGGTTAATCCATTTATCCTTGAAGCTGAATCCTTGGTGTTGCAGGTGAATTCACAGTAATTTGATAAACTGCCATGTTAGCAGTACCGTAACTAATTAGTTTATTAGCTGAATAGCTAGCATATCTGTTCTCCAAGCTTGATGATTTTATCATAATCACTCGGAAATCCTCACCCATGAAAGCGTACCTCTGTATTTTTTATACTGTTACACGATAGTTATTACTAGCTTATTAAATAATAAATATGTTTTACACCATTTGATTGCATTTGCAAATCATAAATAATTGTGACCAGTTTTGCCAGTTAACACCTCAGACTGTCTTAGGAAAAAAAAATCCAAATTACCCCCAAATTACCTGTTATGTGTGTCTGCAATATTATGTATTTATTCACAAACGTTAGACTCTTAAACTGCAATTTGTCAGTAAAAGAAGAAATAGAATCAGTTTCCTTTGATGTGTTGCATGAAGATTTATATAATTGTGCTAACTTTGTTTATTTTTGTGTCCTTGTTTTGACAGCCATCCTTGGGAAATGGTGACCAAGGCTGCTATGCAGAAATATCCCAACCCAATGAACACCAGCGTGATCGGAGTGGATGTTCTGGACAGAAGTATTGACCAAAAGGGACGTCTCTATAGTAAAAGACTGCTCAGCACAGAGTGGGGTCTGCCATCTATAGTGAAATCTGTAAGTGTCCAAATAAAATCCAAACATAGATTCTTATTAAATTTGAAGTTTGAAAGAGTACTGTACTTTAAATGTGAAACAAAGTGCATCTTGGTGAATACAGAAATAGTTATTGTGAAGTTCAGGCTTTCCATGTCCTTAACGTGAGTTCTGTATCTGTCCTGTTAAGAGTAGCAGACCTAGTTGCTGGCTGTAGCCCAGCTGAGTTCATGGCCATGTGCCATGGCTCGTGCTGTACAGGACACGGTGGTCTCATATCGGTCATTGCGCAGATGTGTTCCATGACCCCTCATGATGTAACTTTCTGTAATTTTTCTGTCTGTGTGTCAACACAGTCAGAACTAAAAATGATTGGAAAGCAGAGCTGTGTCAAAGGCCTTTGTGCTTGTGAACTCGCGTATTACTGACTTTTTGTTCCCTGCAACAATATACAAGCCCAAAACCAGAAAAGTTGGCACGTTGTGGAAATCGCAAATAAAAACAGAATACAATGACTTGCAAATCTTTTTCAACCTATATTCAATTGAACACACTGCAAAGACCACATACTTAACGTTCGAACTGGTAAACTTTGTTATTTTTTGCAATTATTAGCTCATTTGGAATTTGATGCCTGCAACATGTTTCAAAAAAGCTGGCACAAGTGACAAAGAAGACAGAGAAATTTGAGGAATGCTCATCAAACACTTATTTGGAATATCCCACAGGTGAACATGCAAATTGGGAACAGGTGGGTGCCATGATTGGGTATAAAAGCAGCTTCCTTGACATGCTCAGTCATCCACATAGAAGGATGGGGCGAGGGTCACCACTCTGTGAACAAATGCGTGGGCAAATTGTCGAACAGTTCAAGAACAACTTTTCTCAACGAGCTATTGCAAGGAATTTAGGAATTTCACCATCTACGGTCCGTAATATCATCAAAAGGTTCAGAGAATCTGGAGAAATCACTACACGTAAGGGGCAAGGCCGAAAACCAACATTGAATGCCCGTGACCTTCGATCCCTCAGGCGGTACTGCATCAAAAACCGACATCAGTGTGTAAAAGATATCACCACATGGGCTCAGGAATACTTCAGAAAACCACTGTCAGTAACTACAGTTCGTCGCTACATCTGTAAGTGCAAGTTAAAGCTCTACTATGCAAAGCAAAAGCCATTCATCAACAAGATCCAGAAACGCCGCCGGCTTTGCTGGGCCCGAGCTCATCTGAGATGGACTGATGCAAAGTGGAAAAGTGTTCTGTGGTCTGATGAGTCCACATTTCAAATTGTCTTTGGAAACTGTGGACGTCGTGTCTTACGGACCAAAGAGGAAAAGAACCATCAGGACTGTTATAGGCGCAAAGTTCAAAAGCCAGCATCTGTGATGGTATGGGGGTGCATTAGTGCCCAAGGCATGGGTAACTTACACATCTGTGAAGGCACCATTAATGCTGAAAGGTACATACAGGTTTTGGAGCAACATATGCTGCCATCCAAGCGACGTCTTTTTCATGGACGCCCCAGCTTATTTCAGCAAGACAATGCCAAGCCACATTCTGCACGTGTTACAACAGCGTGGCTTCGTAGCAAAAGAGTGCGGGTCCTCCCCTGGCCTGCCTGCAGTCCAGACCTGTCCCCCATTGAAAATGTGTGGCGCATTATGAAACGTAAAATACGACAACGGAGACCCCGGACTGTTGAACAACTTAAGCTGTACATCAAGCAAGAATGGGGAAGAATTCCACCTGAAAAGCTTCAAAAATTGGTCTCCTCAGTTCCCAAACGTTTACTGAGTGTTGTTAAAAGGAAAGGCGATGTAACACAGTGGTAAATATGTCCCTGTGCCAACTTTTTTGCAATGTGTTGCTGCCATTGAATTCTAAGTTAATGGTTATTTGCAAAACAAAATAAAGTTTCTCCGTTCGAACATTAAATATATTGTCTTTGCATTCTATTCAGTTGAATATGGGTTGAAAAAGATTTGCAAGTCATTGTATTCTGTTTTTATTTGCGATTTGCACAACGTGCCAACTTTTCTGGTTTTGGGCTTGTAGGTGCAGAAAGCTAACACTATTTCATTGTGTCTGTCTGATATACTGTACATCAACAGTTTGCCAATAATTTTCTAATCAAAAGAAAATTGCTGAGTCTTGCTTAGATTTTAGAGGAAGGGTTTATATACTAAGTGACGACATTGTGACTTGCATCTTTACATTCAAGGAAAGTCAATGACCCAAACAATTTTGGTGACTGGTAGCGACTCTAATACAGTATGTGCATTACTCTGCAACTTCAGTGTTTGTGTGTAAACTAGAGTCTTCCTGTTTAACAAGTTTGTCTCTTTCCTGTAGGGCCAAATTGTTATTGTAAAGCCTCATTCAAACTTTAGGTTTATAATCCCAGTATCATTTTACCGGTAGAGCTAGAGTTATTTCCCCCTCCCACAAGGTCTGTGTTAGAGTTTAGATGCCAATACAAGAAACTGGAAAAATCCAGCTCAAGTGTTAAACTTTCTGCTTCTGCACCATGTGGCTGTATCATCTATGATCGTATCGTATGATAGTATCATGTACTTTGTATGATACAGTATCAATCTACCTTACCAGCCTAAGTCAATCTCACTGTTACTCACTACCTGTTCAATAACCTGGCTGTCACACACACAGCCTGTATCTCTCTTTAGGACCTTGTAAATATTATAACTTTTTCATTTTTAAGTACTTTATTTTGTACATGTATTGCATGCTTTATAATAATAATAATAATAATCATCATCATCATTTTATTTAAAAGCGCCTTTCAGGACACCCAAGGACACTTAACAAACAAACAGTTCAAACATCAGCAGTAACAAATTGAAATATAAAATACATAAAGAATATAAAATACAAAATAATTTAAAATACATTTAGTAAAGTTAATGATAAGCTAGTCTAAAGAGATGTGTTTTCAGAGCAGTCTTGAACAGAGAAAGGGAGGTGGTGTTTCGAAGGTCTGGCGGTAGAGCGTTCCAGAGGTGAGGGGCAGAGCAGGTGAAGGCCCTGCTCCCCATGGTGGAGAGGCGGGCAGAGGGTACATGGAGATGTAGCGAAGAGGAGGATCTGAGAGAGCGTGATGGGATGGAGATTTGTAGGAGGTCAGATAGATAAGGAGGGGCAAGGTTGTGGATAGCTTTGAACGTGAGAAGTAGAATTTTGAAGATGATGCGTGATTTAACCGGGAGCCAGTGGAGCTGCTGCAGGACAGGAGTGATGTGGTTATAGTAGGAGGTTTGAGTGATGACACGGGCAGCTGAGTTCTGGACCATCTGTAACTTGTGGAGAGATTTGTTGGGGAGGCCGTAGAGAAGGGAGTTGCAGTAATCGATACGGGAAGTCACAAGACTGTGCACCAGGATGGCTGTGGAGCGGGGTGTGAGAGAAGGACGGAGACGGTTAATATTACGGAGGTGGAAATAGGCAGACCGAGTAATATTGTTGATGTGTGAAGTGAAGGAGAGAGTGGTGTCGAGGATGACACAGAGGCTCTTGACCTGAGGGGAGGGGGATAGCAGAGAGTTGTTAAGGGGGACGAGAAGATGTTCTGATTTTGAAATAGAGTTTTTGGTACCAACAAGAATGATTTCTGTTTTGTTACTGTTTAGTTGAAGGAAATTGTTAGAAAACCAGTGATTTAGCTCATTGAGACAGTCGGTGAGGATGGAGGGTGGGTGGGAGGAGTTAGGTTTTGATGACAAGTAGAGCTGTGTGTCATCAGCATAGCTGTGGAAATGGACGCCGTATTTCCGGAAGATGTGACCTGTTTATTTTGTTCTGTTTTTAGAGAGTCAAATTGGTTCTTCTCATCCTGAGCATTTTATTGTACTTTTAATCTGCCAATGACAAATAAACACAACTTGAACTTTCAATGTATGTACTGTAACAAAAAATATATATAATTTCAGGTTGTAACTTTAAATTTGTTAAAATGAAGTGTTTTGGGAATTTATGTACCAGTACTATATTTAGAATAAGAATTTTATGTTTTTTCATTGACGTGAATTCAAATTTAAAATCTTAACAAATAAAATAAACGCAACTATTTAAAGGTAACTCGCCAACCAAAACTAGTTAAATAACTGTTGGCATATGCATAAGAATTTTGCTATTAAAGCGTCTCCCTTTTTTTTGTCTTCAGCTCATTGGAATCACACGGACGCGCACGTATATTCAGGAACACTCAGTTATCGATCCTAACCAGAAGACATTTGAACTTCAATCCACAAATGTGAGTACCAATAACATATTTTTGGGTACAAGTCTGATTAAATCTCATTGAAGATGTCTTAAGTAAATGTGTCAAAAGTTATTTTTGGTGTGCTTCTAAAATAAAAGTTGAAATACAGAGATCTATTTCAAGTTTCCCTTCTGCGTACCATTTCTGTGATATCTTTCTGAAAAAATGTGAGATAGTTTTTAAACGTTTTCTTTTTTTAAGCTCTATTGTTTTTTCATATTGTTTTGTTTGGGATGTGTCAAACCTTGAACAGTCACACCCAGTTTAGATTTGCTTTCTGTGACTTCATGACATTTATGAGCTCAGGTCTTTAAACTGCGTATTGTTCTCAGAATGAAGCCCTGCTTGTTGCTCAAGTGAAGAAAAGTTTTAAGAATGTTTGTTCACCAAGCTGTTGTGAGACTTGTTTGACAGCTAGGACTTTGCATTTGGATTCAGTTTCTAACCTGTGCACGGAGTACTTTTAATTTAATAATCATTTTGAACATTCTTTCTGCAGATCACTTTCACAAACATGGTGTCTGTGGATGAAAAGTTAACATACAAGCCACATCCTGAAAATCCAGAGAAGTATGTTTCTACATGATGTCACTCTGACATAGTTTTTAATGCTCTGAGTTTTTAAGTATTTATTACATTTATGTTTTAATTTATTTCAAACCATTTTCTCTTCTAGGACAATACTGACTCAAGAAGCCATCATCTCTGTGAAAGGTGTCAGTCTCAGCAGCTACCTGGAAGGCATCATGGCCAGCAGCATCTCCGCCAATGCCGGAAAGGTAAAACCTTTAAGCTGAAACAAAAACTCTGCAGATCATTTAGGATCCAACCACTTGAAAACTGAAGTGTTTACTGTTGTTTTAAATAGGGGTGAAAGGAAATATCAAAATCTAGTCCTGCTGTTACAGAAATAATAATAATAATGAATTTAATTTATAACGCACTTTTCATTAACAAAAATCTCAAAGTGCTACAAAGTGCAACTAAAATCAAAGCTCAAATAAAAACAAGTGATAAAATCAATTCAAATCAATGATAAAACAACAAAAATCAATAATAAAATCAATTAAAAATAATTATAATATCAACTAAGATCTAAGATGACAAAGATTTTTTAATTCTGAACTGAAGCTTGTTTCTATTCATCCATTATCTTTATCTGCTTTTTCCTTTCTGGGTTGCGGGGGTCACTGGTGCCCATATCCAAGCTTGTTTCCAACATACACAATACATTTTAACAGCTTGTAAGGACATTATGATGAATTTCCTGTCAAAACTGGCCATTTTTGGCACATTTTGTGTAATGTCATCATTATATTTTAATGATTAATTTTGTGACATAATTTCTTATCTGGGCGGTGAAGATTCTCAGTCGTCCAGGACATGATAAAATCAGAACAAGCGCTCGATACAAAAACAACTGGACTGCAACAAATAAAGTCCAGTTGTTTTTGTATTGAGCGCTTGTTCTGGTTCTTATCTGGGCCTTAACATGTTGTGTTTTTTTTATGTACAACAAAGAATATTGGATAAGTTCCCTAAAATTTGTTCTCTGAAATGCGAAAGGGTGTATTTAATGATGATTTTAATGGGCCAACCCATAACTAAAACACTAAATAGTTGGAATAAAGTTTAAACCATTTAAATTTTTGCACAGAAGCGTTAAATTGTCCCTCTATTCTGAAAATAATCATATTTGATGTGATTCTCCTGTGCAGCTTCCTACTTTTTTTAGTTTTGATTCACGACAATGGTACTGGCTTAACTTTATTATTGTCAGATGTGTATTTAGAATGTCAGAGTTTTTTATGTTGCACTACAAATGTGTTTTAAGTAGAATTATAGTGTTGTTTGCCCCTTTTTTTTTCTTCTTTATGCTATCTGTTGGCTTGGCTAATGTTTGGTTTTGTTCCCTCAGGGCCGTGAAGCCATGGAGTGGGTAATCAGACGACTGAACACAGAAATCGAGGAGCTGGCAGCCACTGCGCGCGGGACCATACGCACCCCGATGGCTGCGGCAGTCACTGAGAAATGACACCTACCTCTTTTTGTCAACAGACTTAGAGGGACTCGTTGCGATCAGCCTCCTTTCATGGCTCTCCGATGCTGCATTGGTGCTCTGGGTGTTCTTTATTATTTAACGGGGCATATGTATATGTTACTATCTACATTAGATTTATATTCAAGCAGCAGATGGCACCATGAAGGAGTTCTGATGAATGTTTTCTGGCCAGCACTACATATATGAGAGACTCAGGCTAAAGACTGGGCGGCACCCTGAGGGACAAGTTTAAACATTGCTACCTCTGTCTTTGGAATGAAAGGAATACAACAGCAGCACTGGTTGAATCAGAAACAGGAAAAAGTGCCAAAGCAGACCCTGCTTTTTGCACACACCTTTACCTTTATAATGCGGTAGACTCCAGAATGTCAGTGAGTTTTCTTCTGGTGAACGTGGAGTGTTTAGACAACAAAGAGAGAACTGTTAAATGAGATAGGATGGCAGAAACCTGCTTGTCAAGATTGGGTTCAAATGTAAGAAGTTTGGATTAAATGTCTAAAATAACTTCATGATTATGGAAATAAAAATGATCTGTAGCAGGCGACAGGCAAACCTGATTCTGAACCATGTTCTTAAGTTTTTTTTTTTCTTCAATGAAGGGATCAATGTTTTTGCCATATTTATATTTAACGTGAAGACCTTCCCAAATGTTTTCAGTTGCATGTTGAACTTGAGCGGTTTCATCAGCGTCTATACAGTTTACTTTCAGGCTGTGATAAGAAAATGTGCACACGATGTGGAAGCTCCATGTAAATGTTTGAATGGTTACGTTGTTCATTTGATAAGGTCTTTCATAAAGTAGCTGCACTACTTTTTTAAGTACCGGTATATGTATTTGTAAACTGTAACAAAAGTATTTATTTAAAAAAAAACTTTTTAATGAGTTTTTTGTTGTTAATGTTGACTATTAAGCATTGTCGCATTCTATTTTTAAAAAAAGTAGCCTGTGTAGTTTTGATTGAGGGCATGTGGAAAAACTTCCGAGTGAATACTTGTGGCAATAAAATGGGATTATCAAAAACCTACATTAAAAACTTGATGTGTCCAGTCCTGTGATTCTGTGCGAGCAGTGTTCTAATCAAGTTTTAAGCATTAAGTCACATTTTGAGTGTGGTACGAGTTACATTTTTACAAAATATCAAAGCTAATGGTGTTCCAGAAATGTGTATTATGGATAAAATATTTTGCATCATCCTACTTGCACGCAAATTTAACTCATAAAATAGATTAACCAGCTCTACACTTTGGATCCAAACCTTGTGTACTTCATTCTGCACAATCTGCTTGCAGCAAAGTAATTTTTTCGTTAGTGTAATTTTAGTTTTAGATCAGTCAACATACTATATATACTGTATTTGTACCCCTGCTCCACATGGCAGTTTTGCTGCCACGTGGGGAGCAATCTGAGATTTGCAGCTGTTTTTCAAAAGGCCTTCAGTGCATTATGTGTCAAATGTACAAATCTGTTTTTTTCCCCCTTTTACAACGGGGCTGTTAAAACTGTTTATGTTTATTAAATTTGTTCATTTTTTTACAAAAGAAACAATACAAGACAATCTCATAAATGATAAGTGTACAAAATATAAGAAAATTAAAGGTAGCAGAAAGAAGGATAAATCTTATTATATCTGCCCCTTACTTCCAACAATCAGATTAAACAACAATAATCAACCATGTAAACAATAATAATCTTCAACCAACTTTTTCCAACAATCAGATTAAACAATAATAATCTTCAACCAACAGTACAAAATGACTAACTCTTTCTAATTTTCTAACTAATACAATACACATTACGCTATTTCATATATATTTTTAACACATTTGTTTTGATCATTTTCTTAAATGTAAACATTGACTTGGCATTTTTAACTACATTCTCCAAGCCATTCCATAATCTAATTCCCTGGATTGAGGTAGAACGTCCCTTCAAACTAGTTCTGAATTGTGGTTTTACAAACAACTCTGTCCCCTTAAGATTATAACAACTTTGTCTTTTAACAAAATGCATTTGGATATTTAAAGGTAATGCATTATTTTGAGCCCTATACATAACTGATAAAATATTATAGTCTACCAAATCATGGAACTTCAATAACTTCAGTTGATAAAATAATAATAATAATAATGTCTATTCCTGTCATCTGCGTATGTTCCCATACACAGACGAAATTCGTCTCTGCATTTAACCCAACCACCTACCAGGTGGTGCAGTGAGCAGCCCGAAAGCGCCCGGGGAGCTGGAGAAATAGGTGTGCACTCATAGACACCCCAAGCTGGGTAGTGGCCGGGGCGCGAACCCGCGACCTTCGGATCCGTAGTCAAAAGCCCTGCCACTAGACCAATAATGTACTTGATGGATGACAGTAATGTTTTCTAGTGATAATTCTTACAGCTCTTTTCTGTAATACAAAAATAGGCTTTGTGATTGTTTTACACGCATTCCCCCAAACATCAATACAATAGATTAAGTGTGGAACAATGATTGTGTTATACAACAAATACAGAGCTTTATCATTCAATAGGTCTCTGACTTTGTACAGTACTGCAATCGATTTAGCTATTTTTATTCTTACAGAATTTATGTGTTGTTTCCATGTCAGTTTGTCATCAATGATAACACCCAAAAACTTCACCTCATTCACTCTACAAATCTCAACACCCTCAATTTTGAGTGGAACATCAACAGTTTTCTTTTTATTACCGAATATCATGTAATTAGTTTTTTCTAGATTTAATGATAATTTATTTATTTTAAACCAAGTTTGTATCTTGACAAATTCTGTCTTTATCAATTCCAACATTTGTTCTATATCTTCACCTAAACAGAAAAAAGTGGTATCATCAGCAAAAAGTACACATTTAAGGAGTCCTGACACATTTACCAAGTCATTCACATATAAAATAAAAAGCTTTGGTCCAAGTACAGAGCCTTGGGGAACTCCACATGTGATATTACAGAGGTCAGATCTTACATCATTTATTTGTACAAATTGTTTTCTATCTTTTAAGTAGCTAGATACCCACTGTAATGCTGGTCCTCTAATACCATATTTGTTCAGTTTTTCAAGGAGAATGGTGTGATCAATAGTATCGAATGCTTTTTTTAAATCAACAAAAATACTGATACAATATTGTTTTTGATCGACAGCAGTAGTTATTTGTTCCATTAATTCCATGAGAGCCATTGATGTAGAGTTTTTTGATCTAAACCCATACTGACTGTTGCTTAGAATATTTTGTTTATCTATAAATTGATCTAGTCTGTTTACAAATAGTTTTTCAAGAATTTTTGAAAACTGTGGTAACAAGGATATAGGTCTATAATTGTTGAACACACATTTATCACCATTTTTAAAAAGAGGAACGACCTTAGCTACTTTCATATTATCTGGAAATATTCCTGTTGAAAATGATAAATTACATAAGTATGTAAACGGCTCAATAACATGGCTCATTATGTCCTTCACAAATATCATATCCATGTCCACCCAGTCTTTAGATCTCTTGTCTGTAAGATGTTTCATTTTCATCATGAATTTCATCGTTGTCTTTTACAAAATATTTTGAAATACCAGTTTTTGCTTTATGATTCTTCAAGACACTATTCATTACTCGCCATGTTGCTATATCACCATTACTTTTATCTAATAATTTACTATAATATTCTTTCTTATGTTTCCTTATAATCCCTACTAATTTATTTTTATACTTTTTATATTTTTCTTCAGCACTCTGACTTCGCAATTTCAAGAAACATGAATACAAATAATTCTTTTTTTTTTTTACAAGCATTTCTTAACCCTTTTGTCATCCATGGTTGATCAATCGTATTTCTCTTTGTGTAATAATAATAATAATAATGAATTCAATTTATAAAGCGCTTTTCATTAGTGAAAATCTCAAAGCGCTACACACATTGAATGCTACACACATTCATACACTGGTAGCGGCAGACTACCATGCAAGGTGCTTTCCAGTCCTACCGGGAGCAACTCGAGTCGGGGTTACGTGTCTTGCCCAAGGACACAACAACACATGGTGTGGGGAACCGGGATTCGAACCGCCAACCTTCCGATCGGGGGACGACTGCCATTACCACTATGCCACGGCCGCCCTGTAATTTGTGTAATTTGTTTGCACACAATTCTTTTCATACAGAGTTTCTAATTTCATAAACTCATCATATGCTCTGTTCGCATCATCAACATACACTTCATTCCAGTCTTGTTTATCTAGATCCTCTTTCAATTTTTCCAAAACTTTTTTTGACGTGTTTATGATCTTTTTCTTCATTGTGACTGCTTTTGTGATGCTTTGATCATTTTTATAGATTGTGAAAACTGGTAAATGATCACTTAAGTCGGTCGTTAAGATACCACCTATCACGTCCCCATTTGTTATATTTGTGAAAATATTATCAATTATTGTGGCACTATGAGTTGTAATTCTTGTTGGCTTTGATATCAATGGATACATATTTAAACTGTACATTGAGTTTATAAATGTGCTTATGTTATTTGAATCAGTTTTATTTCCCATATCAATGTTAAAGCTTCTACCCTGAGGCTGTTAGACTCATGAATAAATAAATAATGAGAATAATCACTGGAAAATATCACATCATGCTGATGCACTGGGGTGGCATGGGGTGGCAGTTGCCACCCCAACAGAGAGCCTTGCCACCCTGTTTGCCACCCCAGCTGGACATTATGAACGCAAACATATTTTTTCCGACAACATTGAATGCAGCACAATGTAGTCATATGGTCCACACTCCTTACCAGTTGGTGGCGGTAATGCTCACCTAACTTTCTTGCCAACTGCCAATAAATTTAAAGAAGAAGAAGCACAATGTACAACTGACTCAAGACGTCAAGTTCTGACTGAGTGGCGGGAAGTGAGAAATGAAATGAAAAGAGGACTGAACACACCTGTATTTCTGCTGCCTGTACTTTGGCTGTTTCATGTCTCTCCCTTTACATTGCATCATTTTATTTATATATACAGGTAGTCCCCGACTTACGAACGAGTTCCGTACCTACGGGCCGTCCGTAAGTCGAAAATTCACAAGTAGGATCACATAAAATTAAAAAATATATATATTTTTGTTTTTATAAATAAATAAATAAATAGATGTACAGTACTGTACAGTTACCAAGCACTTAGCCTATCATAACACAGTTTTTAAAGATGAAGGAGTGAGTTGAATTGTCTCCCTTTCACATAAAGGGAGCTAGCTCCTTTTATGTGAATGGAGCCTGCTAGGGAGGAGGGAGACAATTCAACTCACTCCTCAACTATGTTAGGATATGCTAAGTGCTTGGTAACTGGACAGTACTGTACATTTATTTATTTATTATTTTAAAAAGTTTTTTTTATTTTTTATAATGAGATGCGTTCGTAAGTCTGAAACGTCGTAAGTCGGGGCGTCGTAAGTCGAGGACTACCTGTATACTGTATATATATGTATGTGTGTGTGTATGTGTGTGGAGGGGGAGGGTGTTGCCACCCCCTGAAACATCCTTGCCACCCTCTTGCCACCCCATAGATATTTTTCTAGATCCGCCCCTGCTGATGCTGATCTGTTTTCTTGTTGCTGTGTTCATCTGTGACCATCTGCTCATACAGACTCATGTTCGTGCTGCTGTTTATAATGATGTTTTTCCACTACATTAGGGCTTAGTGTATTACTAGTTGATGTTTTTCTTAGTTAATTCTAGATGTTATTACTGTTTTTCTCTTGCATTTGTTGTTGGATGTAACTGGGACCCCGTGTACATAATCTCGTTTTCATCACATGTACCACATGCGGTGCAAATGACAATAAAGACTCTCTGACTCTGACTCTCTAAAGTCTCCACACAAAAAAACATTTTTATTAAAACTCTTCTCCATTAGCTCCAAGATTTTATCCGTGAATATTTCTATATTTGCTCCTGGTGATCTATATACACAACTTATTATTATGTTTTTATCGTTTTTGTTTATTATTTCTATTGTTATCATTTCCATAATATTATCAACTATTATTGACATTTCACTATTTAATTTACATTTTATTTCATTATTGACAAATAGAGCGACTCCACCACCTCTTTTATTATTTCTGTTCATATGATATAATTCATACCCCTCGATGTGAATATTACTTGTGTTATCATCATTGAGCCATGTCTCTGACAGCGCTATTATTGTAAAAGTTCTATTTAACTGTTTTAAGTAATCTGTTATTTTGGATATGTTTGCATTTATACTTCTGCTATTAAAGTGAATAATAGAGAGAACTCCATTTGATATATTGATGTCATTAAACTGCTCTTCATTATAATATTCGCTATCTTTTATTACAGGAATTTTTTTTGCATCAATCACATTTTCAACATTATATATTTTAGGTTCTGAGTCTTCGTATGTTGTCATGTTCTAATGTATTTGTTCATTTCACTGTATATTTTATCCATTTTGAGTGTGAGTTGTTTCATTGATTTGTAATTTTTCATCTCCTGTGTTCATCCAGATGTATTCAAACTGTGCAAGTGTAAAGCTGATTGATTCGTTTTAAGGTTTTAGATGTCTCCCGAGTTATTTGCGTCCCCTTGCTTTTACCACTTCCCCTTAAAAAAATGCTACACATTTTATGTACAGTAAAAATATGATAACCTGTCACTTCAAAGTGAAAAGGACAGGAATTATTGATAAGTTTCTAGCCTGTGCAGTTGTAATAGAGATACAATATTAAAAATGTAGATATTGTGATTAAAAAGTGCTTTTATATGAGCCTACTTATCCGAATAATAAATGGAAAAAACTTCAACCGTGGACTGTATTTCATTTAAAAAAAAATCTAAATTAAAAATGCTCTTCAATCTATTTTGTTCGATCAGGCCTCTACTGCCCTCTACCGGATTGGAGATTTATCGCTGACGTCAAACTGTTTCCGTATCCCAAAATTAGCCAATAGAAAACGAGAGAGCGCATTTCTTTAGCCAATCAGAACCACGGGATTTTTTAAAAGGTTTTGAACAGAGGGCCATTTGAAATCTAACAGGTCTATCAGTGCCGAAGTGCTATTCGGTCAGATATATTTGTAAAACTGTAGCTAGAATTTGTCCGTATTTTTAAGACTTTTTTTTTTTTAACAACACGGAAAGTTTCCATAGCTTGTTCAGAAAACAACCCGTGTTTTTCACGGTTTACTTTTTTTTAGTAGCTAACCTCTAACATTAGCTTTTGATTTCAGCTAGTCGATGTAGCCGCTAATAATAAGTGCTCGGGTAAAGAGAGTTACCAGCTGGAGAGGTACTTTAATTCTGAATAAATACACGGGCAGTGGTTTCGGTTATCGTGCACAGCTATTTTAAGGTAAATCTTACATTTTTAACTTGCAGATTACCTGGTAGCACGAGAAGTTTTGCTGCGGCCAGCTAGCTAACAGGCCGTTGTCTGTAAACGTTAGCTAACCTCGACAGGGTGGATGTTAATTTATTAACATTTACAGTCATGAGATGTAGTAAAAGTTATAGTGTGACATCTTATTAGGTTATAATGTTCTTAATAACCCCCTCCTATACTTTTTCTCAGAATATGAACTCTTCTTCCACGCAGAGGGTGCCAAAGATCACAAAACCTCAAAAGCCTGAAAGGAAGGTAACGCTCAATATTTTTCTCAAGTTTTAAACGTGAATCATAAAACCATCAAACTCTTTAAAATATTTCATACAAGCTGTAAAACGGTGATATTAAATTAACGTTTAAAATGTATGATTTCAAACCCCAAAATACATTATGGCATTGACCGGTTCATCCCAAAGATCCAGTCCCCCGGCACAAACAGAGTAATGTGTGTATGCTGTTCAGTGTCAGGAGGGCTGTGATCAGTTGTACATCAGAGGAAACTAAACAGCCACTGGCCAAAAGGATGGCCCAGCACAGAAGATCAACATCATCAGGTGCAGGACTCTGCAGTCATCTCCAGGCCAGTGGTCACTTTTTCAGGGATGAAGAGTTTCACGTCCTGGATAGAGAGGAACGATGGTTTGAGAGAGGAGGGAAGGCGGCCATCTTTGTGAAGAGAACCCGTCCATCTTCAAACGAGGCGGGCTCCGTGTTCAACGATCAGTCTCTTACAATGCGGTGATTGCAAATATCACCCAGCCCTCTGTGATTAACAAGCAGTCATCAGTATGCTGGTGAAGATTCTCTGTCATCCAGGACATGGTAAATCCAAACAAGATTAAAAGCAAAAAACAACTGGAGTTCTGTTATGTAGCTGAAGATGTTTCGATGTTCATCCGAGGAGCGTTCTCAATTCAAAGAAACAAGGAGTGAGGGATTCAAGGTTATGAAATCTGGAATGATCACATTGTTGAGCTGATGGTCCTCTTTTTTACACATGAATAACTAGTTCTAACAGTCAGCAGCAAACTGGTTGATCCACTGTGAGGGTGCTATTTATAAGCTTCATACATCTCCTCCTACATGTCTCTGCGCGAGGAGCGTTCTCAATTCAAAGAAACAAGGAGCGAGGGATTCAAGGTTATGAAATCTGGAATGATCACATTGTTGGGCTGATGGTCCTCTTTTTTTACACATGAATAACTAGTTCTAACAGTCAGCAGCAAACTGGTTGAGGGTGCTATTTATAAGCTTCATACACCTCCTCCTACATGTCTTTGCGTGAGTGCAGCTACAGCGTGCGCTCTCAGGACATGATTACCTGCAGTGTTCCGTCAGTAGCCGTGTTTCCATCAAGGTTTCTTGATGCGCATTTTGAAGTATCGCATCAGAAAAGCTGAATGGAAACGGCACGATTCGAATTAACTTCCTCTAATTCGCAAAAAAGTTGATACGCTCGCTTGAGGTGGTTTTTGGGTTTTTCGAATCAGAGCCGATGCGCAAAACGAGAGATGAAACAGATTTGCCGACTCAGTTCTGCCGTAGCGAACATTTACGTCACGTGACTTTGTCTCCGGACAACATGTAACATCGCTAAAACTAGTTGGCATGACAGAATAAATACAACTTGCCCGATAGCAACACATACCTGAAATATTCTCTCCATTTTGCCGAGATGTGTGGTCGGGTCCTGTTTTCAACCGCTACTTCCTGTTTACTGTAGACATGCGTAACGCTGACGTCTGACGTAATGACGCTGACGTAATGACGCTTTGCGTGGCCTGGTGGATGCGCTTCAAGCCAGTTGATGGAAACACTTCTGATTCGCATTAATTTTTATTTACATTTTTGCGAATTTTCAAAAATTCGCTCAAAATTCGAATTGAAAATAGATGGAAACACGGTTACTGAGGACTGAACTTGGCAAAAGGGCCTACTCCGCTCCTGCTTCCTGGAATATCTTACAAAAATATCTGAAGCTCTCGGCCTTGACCTCTCTAAATGGCTTTAAGAATACTGTAATAATAATAATATAATAATCCTTTTATTTAAAAGTGCCTTTCAGGACACCCAAGGACACTTCACAGCAAGAAACATATCACAGAAATTGTGTAAAAAACAAACGCAGTTCAAACATCAGCAGGAACAAATTGAAATACAAAATACAAAAGAATTTAAAATACATTTAGTAAAGTTAATGATAAGCTAGTCTAAAGAGATGTGTTTTCAGAGCAGTCTTGAACAGAGAAAGTGAGGTGGTGTTTTAAAGGTCTGGCGGTAGAGCGTTCCAGAGGTGAGGGGCAGAGCAGGTGAAGGCCCTGCTCCCCATGGTGGAGAGGCGGGCAGAGGGTACATGGAGATCAAAGGTGGGCACAGACCGCTAGGGGAGCGCTAAATCGCTATTCCGCTTACAGTGGACCTAAACTTTTTGTCAGCGTTTTTGTGAATTGACTAACTTTTATAATTCATAAGCGGATTTCTGCTATTTTTATTTAAAATGCAGTACCGCTAATAACTAATTATCTATCAGTAAAAACCAATAAACTTATTTACAAGCTCATAATGCTGCTTGTTTTACCTTTTTCCCTACCGTAAACAGCAGAGAGGAGGAGGGTGTGAGGGTGAGGGAGGGTTGGAGGGGGGAGGGAGCAGAGGGGGGGATCTACCATGTAGGTAAATGCCTGGGGATCCCATCAGCATGAGGCCCCGGCCCCGCCGCGCCCCGGCCAGTCACCTAATTCCTAACATTGATCCTGCTTGTTAATCTACATTTAACATAAAAATAATTATAGTTACGATGAAAACAATCATTAAATAAGCAATTTAAAAAACGGTTGATTTCATTATCCCCCTACTAAAAATGGACTATTCCATCTCGACAGCTTCCGGGTTAGAGGTGAACTCAGAGGCTAATTCCGTGGCTAGCTGTTTGTGCTGGGTACTTGGACAAATCCTTAGAAAACCCAGCTGTTTCAAGCCAAATTAACGCGGCCGGGGGATTCTATTTTGTGTTCTGTGTATACCACGCGACGGTGAGTCGTTATTTTCATGTATTTTTATTACTTTTCATTAAATCTGTTGAGTACCTATAGACGCTAACTGTCTGCCGGTTGGTTGTGGGTTACTAATGGAAATCCTTAGAAAACCCAGCTGTTTCAAGCCAAATTAACGTGGCCGAAGGATTTTATTGTGCGTTTTGTGTCGACCATTCGACGGCGAGTCGTTAGTTTTATGTATTTGGGTTACTTTCATCATGTATAAATGCCGTGGCGACACACCCGTGTATTTGAGATTTAAACGTGGTGTTGACCGATGCTGCCTTTTTGGGTGAGCAGGTACTCATCGATCTGTTCACCAAATATAACACACCCATCCCCTCCAGTGCAGCTGGAGATGAGCACAGAAGAACAGTCAGAGTAGCCTGAAGTTGAGGAAGGGCAGGGAATAAAACTGTTACACTAAGTGACTAAAAACATTTTTTTTCTATTTCTCATGTTTTATAATCAAAAAAGGCGTTCAATACAAGATCAACTGGACTTTATTTGTTGCAGAAAACGTTTCACCCTTTATCCAAAAGGCTTTTTCAATCCAGAATGGCAGCTGTAAGACTGAGAAGAAGTTTTATACTAATAAAACGCATAAAACTTCAGTCTCACAGCTGCCATTCTGAACGTTTTCTGCAACAAATAAAGTCCAGTTGATCTTGTATTGAACGCCTTTTTTGATTTTATCATGTCCTGGACGACTGAGAATTTTCACCAGCTTATGTTTTATAGGCATTTTGTTGTGTATATACTTTTTATATTTTTATATATTTGTTTAATCACATTGTGTTTATTTACTCATGGCCACCACAATTTTTGAGTAGATGTGTTTTTTCAGTAATACAGTAAAATAGTGTCTGGAAATGTTTTTTTATTTCTTCTTTATTTCTTTCCAAAGAAAATCAAGGTTTTCATGCATGCACATGACATGTGCACAGAAATTAACAAGCACAAATTCACAGCTTTTTCATTTTGTGGCTTAAAAATAAATCATTAAATAATAAACAATAAACTTTATTTGTATAGCACCTTCGTCATCTGTATACCCATAATGCATTGCAGGGCACTTCAGTTTTCCAGAAAACAGTTAAAAATAAGTTTATCGATGCATTTTTAATGAAAAATCTACAATAAACAAACAAAAAAAGGACAAAGAAGCAGTCGAAAAGCATTCCACACATTAAACAACTTTTAAAATTTTGGACCCTGAGTGAAAGTTGTATTTTAATAGATGACACCCGGAGCGAATCGCTGTTAAAAAGTAGGGCAAGGTGAGGTGTATATTAGTTTATACGCCTGTAGTTGGCAGTGTGGTGCAGATATTGCAAAACGTTGCTGGCTACAAATTGTTGAATATAAATAGCGGATTAGATTAGCTTCCCCTAATTTTGATAAGGCCTTTGTGCATTTGAAATTGTGGACCTAAAAAAATTAATAAGCGTTTTAGAAATTGTGGAACTAATTTTTTAATTAGCGGTGCCCAGCTTTGATGGAGATGTAGCAAAGAGGAGGATCTGAGAGAGCATGATGGGATGGAGATTTGTAGGAGGTCAGATAGATAAGGAGGGGCAAGGTTGTGGATAGGTTTGAACGTGAGAAGTAGAATTTTGAAGATGATGCGTGATTTAACCGGGAGCCAGAATCGGTTGGAATCCTGGCAAAAACCAATGCAGACATGTTCCTGTTTTTGATTTTCTACATCTGCCTTATAATCGGTCTGTTTTGCTACTTTTGACATCTTTGTTTTAACTTGTTAAAAAAAAAATCTATTTCTCTCTTGTGTTTGTCTATTGTTGATTGTCCAAGTAAAATCTACTGTTGCTGTTGTCATCATTCTTTGTTTGTAGCCAGGTCTCTTGTAAATGAGTCCTCGAGGCTCAATGGGATTAACCTGCCTAAATAAAGGTTGAATGAATAAGACTGAGTTTGTGGCAGCTCCTGCTTGACTGAAAAAGTCTTCTGGATAAATACAAAACGTTTCAACAAAGAAGAATCCATCCAAAGGACCTGATGCTGATTTTTCTACCTGGATTATTGAGCATGCATCAGGGTAAATAAATGTTTTTTTTTTTAATATTTGATTTCTTTTTGTTGCAGTCCAATGGTGACGGGCCAAAACGAATTCTTGTATCGCAGCCTGTTCAGAAGGCTGTAGTCACACCGACTCAGCCCCAGCGGGTTCTCGGTGTGTCAAACGGTCCACATCGTGTCCAGCGGCCTGTCAACCATCAGAAACCAGTATCTCACGTCCCTGCTGTTAAGTCAAAACACTCTGCTGACCAGAATGCAAATCCTGCTTCTCTGAATGTAAATCCTGCACCTCGGACAAAGACACATGTGCCCAGTGCCAACCCAGAATTAGCCACGCCCCCGTCAGAATTTGCAAAGCCTGAAAAGCCACAGAGTGAGTGGAGCAATGAACAAAAACCATAAATGTTGTTGTAAATGTTGAATGCTAAACCAGATCTCTGTTTTGTTGGTTAGATAATTCTGCTGAGCCTGATCAGGCCTCCTCATCAAAGTAAGTCAAGTGCACTTAGTAGATTTTACTTTATCCTCTAATATTAACAGTTCGATTAAGGTTGTAACTGTACCTTTCTGTGCTCGCACAGGAAGCCATGGGGCCTGAAAGATTTTGACATAGGCCGTCCTTTGGGAAAGGGGAAGTTTGGCAACGTCTACTTGGCGAGAGAGCGCCAAACTAAATTCATCTTGGCCCTGAAGGTGCTCTTCAAGAACCAGCTAGAGAAAGCTGGGGTGGAGCACCAGCTCAGGAGAGAAGTGGAAATTCAGTCTCATCTCAGGTGATGATCAATGATCACTTTTAAGAGTTGAACAAAAAAAATGCCTTTGTAAGGATGAGGTTATTGCAAGCCCCATTAGGCTGCACTGGTCGTAGCGGAAGTGTGCTGAAAATGATTGTCAACATAATTTCTATGTTCTTGTTCATTTGTTTTCTTCAGACATCCGAACATCCTGCGCCTCTATGGCTACTTCCATGATGCTGCTCGTGTGTATCTCATACTTGAGTTTGCACCTAAAGGAGAGCTGTTCAGCGAGCTACAGCGTTGTGGAAGTTTCCCTGAAGACAGAAGTGCAACAGTAAGTGTGTCTGCTTTAGAGCTAGTCTGTAGTTTAAACACTTGTACGGTAATTTACTTATGGTCGAAATTAATAAAGTTTACTGAAAGCGTCCACTAGTTTCTCAAATGAGTGGATGGTGGTCTATGTGTTTTTTTTTGTTTGCTTTTTTTTTGGTAAAGATTCAATATACTAAACAAAAAATTGTCGCCAGTTTAATTAAATGTATTTATTTGCTGTATTATTAGTACATCATGGAGCTGGCAGATGCCCTTCATTATTGCCATGCTAAGAACGTGATCCACCGAGACATCAAACCAGAGAACCTGCTCCTGGGAGCCAATGGGGAGCTAAAGATAGCAGACTTTGGTTGGTCTGTTCACACCCCATCTTCTAGGTACACACACCTCTTTTTATTTATTTATTGGCTGCTAGACTAATGAGCTTGATGGTTATTCTTGTTTTATTTACAGTTTGGGTAGATTTTCCCCTGTTAGGACTCGCGATTCATTTTTGTAAATGCTGTTTCTCGTGCAGGAGGTCCACTCTGTGCGGAACACTTGACTACTTGCCTCCAGAGATGATTGAGGGCAGAACTCATGATGAAAAGGTGGATCTGTGGAGTCTGGGGGTCCTCTGCTACGAGTTCCTTGTTGGAAAACCCCCGTTTGAAGCAAAAACTCACGATGAGACTTACCGCAGGATTTCAAAGGTATGAATCTCCAGCTACAGCCAATGTGGACTATTTATTTTATTTTTCCCCAATGAAATTTAGAGGCTTGAGACTCAAAGTAGAAACCGAACAAGATAGTTTTACCAGTACACTTTTGCATAGATCTATTCTAATGACCTTTTAGATATGATGGAATAGCATAAGATAAGATTCTTACAAAGTTCATGTTCAATCATCCAGGTACAAAATCCAAGAATGGTCATTCAGTTGACTTGGGACTCCTCAGACTGATGAAGCCCTCCGGATAGAGGGCGAAACGTCTTTCCACAAAAAAACTGTCCAGATGACCTGATTGACCGTTATTTGACAAGATTCTTAAATTTACAGTCTAACATTTAACATTATTGTGACTCATTGAGGACACTTTCTTAACATAAGAAAACCCTCAAACGTGCAAAAAATACATTTTCATTTGCAGTCAAAAACAGTTCTGTTTGTGACCAATGAGCTGTCTGGCTGCTAGTTTAAAAAAACAACTGAAAACCGTATTATTGGCTAAGCCCAATAATTTGTATCCCAGCCCACCAAGGGCGTAGATTTCATCTCATTATTGGGGAAGACCATAAATGGGGACATTTTTTAAGGCAATTTTTGGGGGGTCGGCAAAGTTACAGTGAAGTGTAATGCAAAATGTACAGAGGGAAGTTTATCCAAACTGCATGCATATACTATGCAGAATAATCAGCAATAATATTGATTTAAATGGCATGTATTTAGTAGTCTTAATACTAATATTAATCAGTAAAATAGTGACACTCATTACTCGTAAAAAAATGTAATGTGTTCAATCTGCAGTACAATAGATGACAAATAATGACAAGTGACAAAATGAGAATTTAGCAAAATAGGTCCCCTCTAAATATTGTTTAAATTTCAGTTTGGCTTGTATTCATAGATTGCTGTGGTCAGTGCCACTGATAATCTGGTACAACACCTTCCCAAAATCTTAAAGCTTCAAAAGAAAACAGTTTTCAAGGGGAAGAAATACTTTAATGCAGGGGTCACCAACCTTTTTGAGACTGAGAGCTACTTCAGTTGGACCGAGAGGCACAAAGGGCTACTTTTTTGATACAAACAAATTTGCATGGCTCACCTTTAATTATAGTATTAATAATAATACATTTACATACATGTGAATATATGACTGCCTGATCAGATCTGATCTGTATTATTAAAGACTCCACACAATGATTTAGCTTGGTAAATATGATCAATTATTATTGATAATTAAAAAAATTCCTTTTTTCTTTTCTTTTTTTGATTAATGGCGGATTTTTTTTTTTGGTTTTTTTTGCCTTTTTATATTTATATTGTTTAAATACACTGTTTCCTTTATTGAATTATTGGGGGGGACAAATCTACACTTCCCCTAGATTGGGGGGGTCCCGACCCCCCTGGGATCTATGCCCCTGCAGCCCACCGTGGCCGCTGTTCTCACGTGTGAATTAATCTGCTGGAGTACACTTTTGAAATGAAGACGGGTCGATCTGGACCAGTTTTTTCTAAATTTTTAAATGTAATAAATGTGCCTGAACAATAGACCTGGACATTTGCCTCGGGTGTTTTCTGTCAGAGTTGAGCTCCTTTGCAGGAGTTAGGCCTTAGCGCTCTTGAGACTGGTTGGAAATGCTTTCCGCAAAATTCAAATCGGTCTGAGAAAGATTGGAACCGCCTACAACAACTTTGTGATTATTAAGAAAAAAGTTGACGCACAAATTTTATGACCATGTTCAAAACTCACAGACTCGTGTTCGTGCCGCTGTTGTTTGGCGTATTGTTTTACACTATTAGTGTTTAGCTTCTTAGTTTGCTTATTCTTATTACTGTTTATTTTACAATTTGTGTTTTTGCTATTGTTGGATGTAACTGTGTACACAATTTTGTTCCACCTCATGTGCCACATGCGATGCAAATGATAATAAAGGAACTTGAACCTTGAAAACCACAAGGCTGAGCCTCGCTGCAGCTTGAGACCACTTCTGTTATTTGGAGTCATGTTTCCTCTTAAGATCTGATGCGCTGCTTTAAAGTTCTTGTAAACCATTTTCCCTCTCGTGTTTTCTCTCTCCAGGTGGAGTACACGTACCCTCCACAGACTACCACCAGTGCTGGGGCTAAAGACTTGGTTGCCAGGTTGCTGAAGCACAACCCCATGCAGAGACTTCCCATCCAGGGAGTCCTGTCCCACCCTTGGGTGCTCGAATTTTCGACCAAGAAGCCTACCACGCTGAACAATCACGAAACCTGTCCATGACGGCTCTCCACACAGATGCATGGAAGGCTGGAGTACTCCGTAGTACTACGAAACGCCAAACCGTTTAAAAAAAGTTTTGAAGTCTGAATATCAGCCCGTTGCTGATTTTGTTCAGCACCTTTTTTTGACAACAAATTTTTTTTTTTTTTTTTTTTTCAAAACTTGAGCCACTTTGCCATTTATATCTTCCTGTCTTCTTTTATCCATGGCATCCTGTTGCCTGTAAATATTTCACTGTTTTTAGATAATTATGAACGCGGCATTGTGCTTTTGTGAAATGTTATTACTTGAAGTTGGGGAAATACATTTTTGATCTAATATGTCACATTGGAAAGAACCACAGTGTTTCAGTGAAACGTGTTGTCTTCTTTCTTTGCACAGATCAAGTACTGCTTTTTGTGTGTGTGATAAGCACACAGCAGAGGAGGCTTTTAAAACCACTCAAACTTAGCAAATACTCTGGTTTTGAGCTAAGTTACATTTTCCAGTATAATAAAATGTTTTAATCTGGTGTGTGAGTAATTGGGTGTGTGTACAGTTCTGTAATTTATTCTAGGTCTTGGTAGATGCTTTTGCTCTTCATAAATGCAGCATCATTATTTTGCAGGAAGTCAGGTTTGTTGTTTGAGCTTCTATTAAAACTGATGTTAACCAAGTTGCTGCGTGGCTTCAACAAAATTAAATCTGGCCTAATGCCTTTGTTTGAAAATCATTTTTCTTTAAATGAAACATGTAATGTCTTTAGAGATAATCCAAGGCTGCATTTAAAACGTTAAGCTTGAGTTTTTTCGGATTGGAGAAATAAAGAAAAAATAAGCCCGTTGTGTTAATCCAGAGCACATAATGTAAAACGTTTACAACAAAAAGTGTCAGTGGTTTGACTCATTGTAAAGGTTTGATATTTGCTAACGTGCGCAAATGTATTGACATTTTTTTGAGAAATCTTGTTTTATGAGCCTGAAGCATTTGTTAAAAAGCTGTTTGGCTGTCATTTCATTCAAGTCTTTGTAAATAGATTCAATGAGACAAACCTGTATAAATAAAGGTTGAATGAAAATTTTGTATAATCTGGAAATAAATTAACTTTTTCTTCATATTCTAGGTTTGCTCATAAGTTATTAAAAGACAACTACTTGTATATTTAAAAAAGTAAACTTGGAAGTGTACTGATTTGTGAAAAGAAGCGTGTTATTAGGGGTGTTGTCCACAAGGGGGCGCCGAATGATAAGTTTTCCAGTTCAGCAGTGGAAGAAAATATAAAAATAGCCATTATCTTTCTATGCCTTTCCTCTTTTCTTCTGGTGCTCACATCCAGCTGTTTCTGTGAGAGGCTCTGGACAGGTCACAATCCATCACAGGTATATATATAAATATACATATTTAAAATGTGTTTTTTTTTGGGGGGGGGGGGACATATAGCAGTCTTCTGTGGGTGTTTGTGTTTTAAATGGATCAATGTATATATTTTTGACTGGGTGACTGTAAAATGTTTCCTTAATTAGATTTTATTTGACTTATATCGACTAAAATCAGATTATTGAAGCGGTTTCTTTCATATAAAATCGTAACTGTCATGCTACCTCGAGCTTTGAAATGTTTCAAGATGAGAAACATTACGTTTCCAAAGGCCTACTTTTCTTTTTTCCACACACATTTACTTAAAAAATAAAATAAAATCAGCTCACGCCATTCGGAAATAAATGGCTCGCGCAGATGTTGCCTTCACGCGCTGTTGGAAATCAGCGGTGTGGATGAACAGGCCGACCAGAAGGCCTGATTCCTGCCTGCAGCTGAAAATCTGTCCAAACACTTTCCCAAAGCTGAGCTGTGGAAAACATGGCTGCTCTGAATTTATCAACACGTGCTTTTCTTCTCGAATATTAATACAAATGTAAAAATTGCAGCTGGATTTCAAGTTAAAGGAGAAATAGCCTTTTAACTCTGACACAAACATTCGTTGTTTTTCTTAATTAAGCCAAGATTTTGAATTAAATAAACTTATTTTCGTTTTGAAAAAATATGACTGCAACTATCCCATAGTTTTCTGTCTTTTATTCAAGAGGAAAAAAAAAAAACATCTGCCCATTTTTTTGCTCTTTTACATAAAACCACACACATTTTACAATATAATTTCACTTATTTCTTTATTCTTCAATATTAATTTCACAATATATGATAACCACTTTGAGATATACATTCCATCTTTTTGAAACCACAACAACACACTACACTTACAGTTTTAGAACATTTCCACAGGACCCATTGGATTGCACAGAATGAGAAATGTCTGTATGCACATTTTCCTCTTTGATAATCTCACTTTTTTAGCTTTTTTTTTCAGACATCGAATTTTGCAAGGCGGGAGTCTTAAAAATTAATCTCAGAAACAGGCCGTGTGGATCTAAATGCATTATCGTGAAATCGAGTGTGCAGATTGGATTTCGGAGCCCCCGTTAGGGCAGAAATTGGGCCACGATGAGGGTCTCTGGGCGGCAGGTGAATTTTGTCATTGCCTGATAAGAAGCTCAGTCACACAAATGAGAGAATCTGTGCGTGCTGGGGGGCAGGAAAGACCTATCAAAGCATTAACACGCAAAGAAAACCAAGTTTAGAGTCGTTTTTATATATTTTCACTGCAGTTTCTGTATACTGTATGTGTCAGAAATATACATTCAATGCATAGTTTGTAAAGCTGCTGTTTCAGTTCAACTCATATTTGTGCATTTTATGTAATTTAACTGGGCGAATTTCTCCAAACTAAGATGCTTTTCCTTCTGATTATTCTATTTATTGCCATTTATTATTTATTTTCTGTGGGCTTCTCCTCTCATGGTTTTAACACACGGCCATTTAAACGTGACATTTCCTACAACATCTCACCTTAAAAATAAAACGTTTTATCATCTCAAATCACAAACTCGAGCGTTACATGAAGCCTCATGTGAGGAAGCACCACAAGAGCGACGACAAGGCAAAACTACCTCACCCTCTCCGCACATCTGTTCAAAGTACAGGTAGTCCTCGACTTACGACGTTTCGGGGTTACGTCACGCATCTCATACATTTTTTTTTAAATCTTATTTTACGTGTTTAAATGTTCTTGATTTTATGTGTACAGCACTTTGTTGCAGCTGTGGTTGTTTAAATGGCTTTATAAATAAAGTATTATTATTATTTTGAAGCCGATTTACGCAATTTCCAGCAGTTTCCGGTTAGCTGCGGATGCTACAAAACTTGTTGGAGCAAGCTGGACAGACAGCCGGCTTTGGACGGACCGTGTCCGATCAGAGGTTGCTGCTTTCGGATACATGAGCTGCACACGCAGCAGCTGTGGAAAAGTAGCTGTTTTATGGACGGCGGTTTTACAACGTAAACAAATGGAGAATCCGGTGGAGGGAGGGCGGAGCGAGGAAATGGCTTCACCAGCAGTCCAGAGTAGGAAATTAACTATTTTTTCCCTTCATTATGGCTCTGAAATGTATGTGTTTTTTGATAATTATGTAGGGTACAGGTAGTCCCCGATTTACGAGCGCTCTGATCTGCGAGGTTCCAGACTTACGAGCTGCACATTTTTGGAAAAAACGAAAAAAATACTGAGTTTTCATGTGTTTTTTCACTTCAGTTAGCAAGTTAAGCATATAAACACACGTTTCCGATCATTTTTATGCACTCAAAAGTAGTTTTTAGATGAAAATAGAGTGTTTTTAGGTGCGCTAGCGAAAACCGTTCCAATTTACGAGCGGATTTCCGGATTTACGAGCGAAATGGCGGCCGTTCCAAATTACGAGATTTCCGGTTTACGAGCGCCTCGTTGTGACGGATCTCGCTCGTAAATCGGGGACTACCTGTACTGTGTTAGGATAGGCTAAGTGCTTGGTAAAATACAGTACGTATAAGGCGCAGTTTGGACGTATTTTCCGACGTACGACGAAATTCGACTTGCGACGTCACGTAGGAACGGAACTCGTTCGTAAGTTGGGGACCACCTGTATTTGAAACTCCACTGGAAAATATAATCTGTTCTGTTTATGTATTTGTATACAAGTAACAACTGTGGGTGGATTCCCTCACTGCCATTTGATTTATTTACGCGTGAGAGAGACGATGCAACCGATGCAAGTGGTGCGTGAGTGCGTAAATGTCCACTATATGCGCTTTTACGCATGGATTAAGCAGAAAGGGTGTGTGTGTGTGTGTGTGTGTGTGTATGTGTTTTCACACTAAATGGAGAGTTGCAGTTTAACATCTAGCTCGCGTTTAATCTACTATGTTGTATCTGAAGGCCTCTATGAGCCCCTCCATGGAGTGGATGAACCCGGATACGCTGCATATACCTCCTATTACGAAGATGGAGACGTCGAAGAACACTTGGTGCCACTGCAGCTTTCTCCATAGCAACTTGAGGTGGAAGATGCTGGGGAGCAGAAAGCAGAGGCCGGCGCCCGTTAGGCTGCCCGTGAGGCCCATGAGCAAGGCGAAGTGCGGCACGTAGATGGCCATGAGCAACGTGAACACGACAAGGGTACAGCGCAGGGTCAGCCCCCAGGATTTTAGGCGTCCGTCGCCGCCGTAGCAGTCCGGGAAGATCGCGCGTCCCCCGTCCTGGAAAAACGATTTCTCCAGCACCTCGACGGCGGCGAAAAACGGCAGCGGGTACGACAGCAAGGCTTTGGACACCAGGAAGAGGTTGACCACGGCGCGGATCGTCGGGGGCAGGTTGTCCGTGATGACCTCCTTGGTTTCGTCGGCCCAGGTCAGGTAGGCCACCAGGGCGAACAGGCCCTTGAGGATGCAGGCGGCGATGTGGGTCCACTTCATCATGCAGTGGAACTCGCTCGGCTTCTGCATGTTGCCCTCCAGGGACGGCAGGAAGATCTGCGAGGTGTAGCTGAACACGATGATCCCGATGGAGATGGGGAACTTCTTGACGTCGATGTAGAACTTGACCTTGTCCCAGGCCCAGTCCCTCGCCCTGGAGAGGCAGTACGCGATCACCAGGACGTTGATGACGAAGTGCGCCATCGTGCACAGCAAGCTGAACTTGGAGACGGCCTTCAGGTTCTTGAGGAAGGCGCACGGGAGGAGGGCGGCGGTGGCGATGATGGCCCACGACTTCTGCGAGATGGGCATGTTGGGGAAGCTGTTGTACATCAGGTTCCCGCTGACCACCACGTACAGGATGCACGTCATCACCAGCTCTATGATCTGAGCCACGTTCACCACGTGGCCGCCCAGAGTCGGGAACCGGGGCGCGCAGCAAGCGTTGGCGATGTCCACGTAGGTGTCCCTGACGCGCACGAGCTGCCCGTCCTCGTCCTCCTCGTACAGGCAGGCGATGAGGATCTTGCCCGTGTAGCAGCACACCACGGCGGCAAAGATGATGAGAAAGAGTCCGAGGTATCCTCCGTGCAGGATGGCGTAGGGCAAGCCGAGCACGAACATCCCCTGCAGACAGGAAGACAAACATGACAAGGCTGAAAAACTACTTTTTATTTAAAAAAACAACAATACACCTCAAGAAACTCCTACTGTTAAGGTGTGGTTTGTCAATTTACATGTATGTGTTCCCTCAGCTTGCAATTTACATAGGTTGGTGCGTGTCTCCTAAGACTGTTATAACTCCACTGGCACACAGTCTGCTCATAGAATTGATAAAGCCCTCTGGATAGAGGTCGAAACGTTTTCTGTGACAAATAAAGTCCAGTTGATCTTGTATTGAACACCTTTTTTGTGATTTTATCATGTCCTGGAAGACTGTTAGAATCGTCACCAACAACAATACACCCGCTTCGAACGTTATCAACCATTAAATGGCCATTATCAGTTATTATCATCCCCATACGTAGCGGTCAGATTGCCCCTCCTGTACCTTCTAGTAGGTTTAAAGGTACTTTGTCACCGTTGGGGCTGCCCCTCTCCCAAACATCAGTTTTTTTGTGTGTGTTTTTTTTTTTCTCACGCTGCGGGTTTTCCGCTCCGCTCTGAGCGCATCCGCCCGCCTCTGACGTCATCATCACGAGCTGGAGGAGACACGCTCTGACGTCACGCTAACTGCTGTGACCGCAGCCCTGATATAAAAAGGGGGTTGCGCCGCGTGGAGGCATTTTTGTCGCATAGCCCCCCACAACGCAGCGCGCGCGCCCTCCACTGCTCCATGAGGCCTTGAAATATGTGACTTGTTACAAATTATTTAGGAAAAAATAATAAAATATACAGTTTAACCCATTTATATGGATGTTATAGAACTGAGGCGTTTAAGGCTTTTAACCTTTAAGTAAAGCTTTACAAATAATTAATGACCATATATCAAATTATAGGCTCTTCATAAAAAAATCTTATTTCCTTCAATATTAATAAAACATATATCAGAGCCGTGCGGACAAAGAATGCTGAGGAGGGAGGGGGTCACAGGCCATCGATCACCTCCTCTTTTCAGCAGATGATTAGACTCATCAGTTGATCAGTCTTATTGTTCTGGTATATAAAAATGAAACCAATCTTTTTGGTTTGATCATGAATATTCTAACGAGCCTTTAAAAGGACATAGTGGATTCATCTCAGCGGCTCCATCCTGACCCCCCCACCCCCGTAACGGTGCGTCTTTACCTGGATTGCGTTCGTCACGTTCCATCCCGCCTCCCACGCGGTGATTTTGGGTCTGGACTCAGTCAGTTCGTTGTTGGGACCCCCGTCCTTGGAGCCGGAGGGGGGTGGACCGGTGCCGTCCCTCTGATAATGGCTGTCCCCGTCCAGCGCGTCCCCGTCCCCGCTCCCCTCCCCGCCGAGCTGCTCGGGCGTCAGGACGTCCATCTGCATGCCCTGCCGGTGGTCGTAGTCCAGGTCGTCGCAGGAGGCGAAGCCCAGCCCCTCCTCGTCCGTGGCGGCCTGGAAGCCCATCCTGGCGAACATCCCGCTCACCTTGGCCTGGGATTTGTTGGACACGGCCGTGGCCGCGTTGGACAGTTTGTTGGAGAGCTTGCCTCTGATTAACGTCGCCATTGTTTTTGCTCCTCTGACGATTCCCAAACTGCTGCTGCTTTAATGATTTTTCTTCCTCCTTCTGCTAAAGGCAGTAAAAACGAGGCTACTCGGGATGACCAGTCCTGGTTGTGCGCATGAGATGAAAAGCCGCAGCAAAGCGCACGTTTTGGATCAAGACGCTTCACTTGCTGCCTGCACTTGTTGTTCAGAGCTGGTGCTCCTGAGTCTCTCCAGGTGCATGTCACCTTCAGCTGCTCCCTTCCTGCATGTTGCCTCTGCGCTCTGATGCTGGACGTGGCGCACCTATAGCTCCTCTTCTTCTTCTTCTTCTTGTGCGCACTCAGCGGCGGCTCGGCGCTGTGCGTAAAAGCTTTACGCACGACTTTAAAAAAAAGAAAAAAATGGAAACAGGAGGCGAGCCACAGGTTCCTGCAAAAATCTGAAGTAGGCTATTTCTTTTTAAGGTTGTGGAGGAGGCAAAGCTTTTCCCTGGAGTTTCTTGTCGGTGCTTTCACTGCTGCCAGTGCGGTGGAGCCCGGGGGAGTGGAGGGAGGAGACACGTGTCCTCACCCGCCTGCCAATGCAAAGCACGTCTCCAAGCCTCCCAGTTCCCCAACCAGGAGGAAACGGGAGAGATTTGCTGCATTTCTAGGGGAGGTGCTTGCAGTACCCCCACCACCTCTCCCCCCCAACCCATAATCTATACCTCATCCTAACATCCAATGACATTCCTGGGGCCTCAGAGCTTGCATAACTTCAGGGTATAAATGGAGGAGATGTGCAGGAACCTCGAGCTCTTTTGGACCAGAAATTATATAACAAGGAAAAAAATCTGCGACCTGACAATTTAAAAATGTTAACAACATGCCAGAAAATTCCTCGAAAGAGGAGGAGCGCGACTAGATTATCCCCAAATTCCCTCCAGGACCCGTTGATCCATTTTAAGAACCATCAGGATTTTATTCTGTTTTTTTCTTTTTTCTTCTAGGTGAGGTTCAGATTTTGAGTTGGTGCTCGTGTCTTGGTCTCCAGTTTAGCATCATGAAGTCTGTTCGAGTCGTTCACTCATCATGGCTGTCGCTCGAAACGCGGTAAATGGAGGAATGTGCGCGAGATTTTTAGAAGAAAAAAACGCGTATTAAATTTTGTTACTCTGGATTATTTGTTTTTGCTCTTCGGAAGTCGAGATATTTTTTATTCTAACAAACCCTATTTCATTTTTTTAACACATAAACATGTTTTTTTTTTAATCTTCTAAAATTAAAGTCTCGTTTGTGATGTTCTTGAGACACATTCGACTGGAATTTCTTCAATTCTTTCTTAATTGGCACAAATGAGTTAAGACTTGTATTGCTCCAGGCTGCAGGATTGCATTATTCCTCATCAGAATAAAACAATAAAAATCTGCGGCCTATCAGCTCCAAGATCACGTGCTGTGGCTCATTGTTACATTTTCAGAGAAAAAATATCACTCAAGTGGCATTTTTAAAAATGTTTAATTCAGTTTTAGCACCAGAGGATAACAAAACCCATCAATACTTTATTTATTGGTTAAATATATGTAATACAACACCTTTAAGGTGAAATATTCAACCTTTTTGTTTGGATTAAACGTGACAGCTAAACGCACAATGAGGAAACATTTTAATTGTTTGTTTTGTTGTTTTTCGTTTATTTATTTATTTATTTTTTATTTATTTTTAAAAACATATGATGGATGTAGAGAAAAATCCTCAAAGCCAAAACGTGCATCCCGGTGGCTGCAGGGCCTGATGCGCGTCAGAGCCAATCCACCACAAACTGCTCGTTCTCTGCGCGTCTCTTTGGATGATCTTTTTCCATTTGTAATGCGAGTTTGACAGAGGAGAAATGGCTGCTGAAGCCATGAATGAAGGAGTTACAGATGGGGGGTGTTATCAGCGCGCTGCAGACCTCCTCTATAATGCGCTCTGCGTTGCAGGATGGAGAGAGAGAGCAGCCCTGACACCGAGCAGGCGACTCTGCACCTCTCCACACAACCAGAACATTTACATGTTGGACAAACACCACATGTGACAAATAAATAAATGTGCAGATTTCAGATCTCATAAAGGAGAGGACGCACTTTGAAGGCGTTGATAAAAAATAAAGGAGGAGGAGTGGGATCCTACCACCCCATCCTGTGAGGGTCAGGGTACCAAGTCCCAGCAGGACCCTCCACATCTCTGTTATCGGCGCGTGCTCTGACCCACATGTGTATTTTTTTGTGTGATGAAAAGACAAATAATCCAAAGTGTGTGATCTCAGGTTTCCACCTCCTCCTCCTCCTCCTCAGCCCCCAGACTTTCCCTTTTTTCGCATTACACACATGGATGAGCTGGCACAAGCTTCTCCGCCTTCATGTAATCGCTCCCCATCCTCCACGTGACTCCAACACCCCATGAAAAAAAACAACAACAAAAAACTCAAAATAAGTCACGATTTGGCAACATTTTCTCCAGCTGAGAAGCAAAAGGTGGACCAAAATTGGACTAAAGTCCCGCAGGTCTTTTGGGGGACTGAGCTTTTATTTCCATGTGCCCCCCCACCCCACTCATCTCCTCTATTAAATGTTTTCAGTGAGAGGGTAATGACAAGGCGCAGTGTGTGGGGAAACCACAGGGAAGAAGAAAAACGAGGGAGGTGTGCTGCATCATGGCAACCCCCCTGAGCAGAGGAACTGAATTAAATGCGCAAATCTTTGACTCCTACAAAGAAACAAAAAACAAAAAGGAATCGTTCTGTGCAACATTACCAACCATTTAACCCCATGACTGCTGCGTCCATCCATCAGAGCAGCGAGGCAGAAAGCACAACACTCCTGGATGGAGAGGGGCTCTCTGCCTCCCCCCGGGGACCACGGAGGAGGGAAATGAGGCCAACAGCAGCTAATCACAGGAGCTCAGAGTCCATTAACATTTGCATCACAATCACAGGTGCAGCTCTGTCTGCGGCAGATTCACTCAGTCTGGGTGCAAAAATGTGCCCAAAACAGGAAGGGATCAGAGGATTCGATTCCAGCAGCAACTGAAACAATATTTTACACCTTGAGGGCTTGAATATAAAACCAAGTAAGGTTAAATATGAACATCATTTTGTTTCAGGAGCATGAAGTTGTTTTACAGTTTTTCGTTTGGGGAGAAAACCTTGCTTTAATGATGCCACCTATTCTTTTATAATTCTCTTCCCAAACACGGTTGTTTTAGTTGGATGCTTTGGTGTTTTTATGTGCACTAAAAATAAAAACCAAAAAAAAAAAAAAGTAAAACTAAATTATGTAGAGGTTATTCAACCTTTATTTAGGCAGGTTAATCTCATTGAGCCTCGAGGACTCATTTACAAGAGGGACCTGTCTACAAACTAAAGAATGATGACAACTGTAGAATTTCCTTAAACAATCACCAATAGACAAACATAAGAGAGAAATACAGTTGTTGTTTTTTACAAATTAAAACAAAGATATCAAAGTAGCAAAACAGACAGATTATAAGGTAGATGTAGAAAATCAAAAACAGGAACATGTCTGCATTGGTTTTTGCCAGGATTCCAACAGATTCTGAAAACCATTTAGAGAAGTCAAGGTCGAGAGCTTCAGATCTTTTTGTAAGATATTCCATGAAGCAGGAGCGGAGTAGGAGAAGGCCCTTTTTCCAAGTTCAGTCCTCACTGACGGAACACTGCAGGTAATCATGTCCTGAGAGCGCACGCTGTAGCTGCACTCACGCAAAGACATGTAGGAGGAGATGTATGAGGGCAGCAGACCAAGAAGTGATTTAAAGATGAAAATGTACCAGTGGAAGAGTCTGCGTGAGGTTAATGATGTCCAGTTAACCAGTGAATACAGGGTGCAGTGGTGGGTACGATAATCACAGCCAGTTATGAATCTTAGTGCACCATGATAGACAACATCCAACATCTGCAGGGTGCTTGTAGGAGCATTCATGTAGAGAATGTCACCGTAATCAATGGAGGGAAGATAGAGGTTGTATCAAATATTAAACTACACCCACTAAAAAGCAGAATCCCTTTTTCTTGAATGCATATCACTCACCATCTTTCATGACAAAACAGTTATAATCTTTTAGGCCAAACCTTATAAATGACACATACACACGATAGTATTGTCAGATCTTGTGACATGTTGCAACTCTCAGAAGATGTGAACGACTCTCAGTTATCACATCAAATTTCACCTCAACGTCTGTAAAATCGATTGAGGTGTAGCCATTTTTGTGTTGGCTATTGTCAACTAACTGTGGCAAACATCTTGAATTGGACTCAATAGAAAAGTTAATCAGTCATGACGTATTTCTGAACGTTTCAAAAAAAATCTGACCAGTGGTTCATGAAATTTTTGCACATGCAAAAACACAATTGTCTACCGTGCCTTTTCAGTAATAATGAAACTATAGTGCCAAACACAACAATAACAACAGCAAAAAAAAACTTTGAAGCTTTTAACAGTTGTTTCCAGAGTGAGATATTGGTGACTAAAATGATAATTCTGTTATAAGAGGTTCTAAAACATAATGTGGACATTTAATGCATTACACATGCTGCTGCACAGAAACCCAAATGAAAGCAGTGATACGTTTTATTTTTATTTTTTAGAGCTGCTGCAGCAGAACCATCAGATAATCACAGACACTGCCCACTTCCACAGAGACAAATCCAGGTGGCCCACAGTGGGAAAAACCACTAAGAGCCTTTTCATTACCCCTAATGCGCCTGTTTAATGGCTTATTATGATGGACTCCCTGGAGACTTCCACAGAGAGGGAGGGGGCAGCATCAGTCCTGCAGGGTGGGGGCTGTCAGTGATTAATAGTGATGATACATTCTGATAGATAGATAGAGATAGATAGATAGATAGATAGATAGATAGATAGATAGATAGATAGATAGATAGATAGATACAGGTGACCCCCGACCTACGACCCCATCGACCTGCGAACCACGGGACCTACGAACATATCATATTTAATAAAAATATGAAATTACTGTATTAAAAAAAAAAAAAAAAAAATTTTTTTTTTTTGTGTTTAAATGTTCTTAATTTCATGTGTACATCACTTTGTTGCAGCTATGGTTGTTTTAAAGGCTTTATAAATAATAATTATGATAAAAAAGATCATTTCTGATCATTTTTGAGCAATCTTGGGCAACAGGAAGTAGGTCTTCAGTTTACACGGTCACAAATTAATGTAGAACACCGGACGGCGTTTTAGGTTCAGTCACTGGGGTCTCCGGTCACAAATTCATGTAGAACACCGGACGCCATTTTAGGCTAGCTGCCGGGAGCCGGCCCGAAGACTGGTGACCAGGATGGCTTCATATGGATTAATTACGAGCTGGAAACGTCTCTGTGAACTTTGTGGATGTCTAAGGCAGCAGCGGATTTATCGCAGATCGTGCCAGGCCGCCGCGGGAACACCTCCGGCCAGGCTCTGGCCTGGCTAGCTCCAGAAGCTAACACCGGACGCCATCTTAGGTCATAGTTACGGCTGCAGGCAGCCAGGTTTGGAAGACTGGTGACCAGGATGGCTTCATATTGGATTAATTACGAGCTGGAAACGTCTCTGTGAACTTTGTGGATGTCCCAGGCAGCTGCAGATTTATCGCCGATGGTGCCAGGCCGCCGCGAGAACACCTCCGGCCAGGCTCTGGCCTGGCTAGCTCCAGAAGCTAACACCGGACGCCATCTTAGGTCATAGTTACGGCTGCAGGCAGCCAGGTTTGGAAGACTGGTGACCAGGATGGCTTCATATTGGATTAATTACGAGCTGGAAACGTCTCTGTGAACTTTGTGGATGTCCCAGGCAGCTGCAGATTTATCGCCGATGGTGCCAGGCCGCCGCGAGAACACCTCCGGCCTGGCTAGCTCCAGAAGCTAACAAGGGAGCTAACACGGGACGCAGCAGCGGCTTTGACCACCTCCAAGTAAGAAATTATATTTTTATTTAATTTATATTTTTATTACTGTACTGTATTAATTAATTACACTGTGTTAGGTGTGTTAGGATAGGCGAAGTACGTACTGTACAGTACTTGGTACCACAAAAAAAAAAAAAAAATACAGGACATCCCCGAGTGACGAGGGTACGGAAGGTCTGACCTGCGAACAGATCGACCTGCGAACCGTTCTTAGGTCCCAAACTCGTTCGTAAATCGGGGGTTACCTGTAGATAGATAGATAGATAGATAGATAGATAGATAGATAGATAGATAGATAGATAGATAGATAGATAGATAGAGATAGAGATAGAGATAGATAGATAGATAGATAGATAGATAGATAGATAGATAGATAGATAGATAGATAGATAGATAGATAGATAGATAGATAGATAGATAGATAGATAGATAGATAGATAGAGGTGGTCCCCGACCTACGACGGCGTTCTTACGACGTTCCGGACTCACGAACGCGCTTACGAACAGTACTGTTGTACAGTAAATACAGCACTGCTATGTGTTTTTAGATGAAATTGTGTTAGCTAACCATTTGTAAATAAAGTTCTGTGCATGTTTATGAACCAGTATGTACGCTTGTTCAGTCTCATGTTGATAAACGGGTGTGTGGCACAACGTTAGCATACATTTTCCTACTTACGACCAAAAATCCGGACTTACGAACACCACGTGCAAGGCGTTCCTACTTATGAATTTTTGAGTTACGAACTGTGCATAGGAACGGAACTCATTCGTAAGTCGGGGACTACCGACTTATGATAGATAGATAGATAGATAGATAGATAGATAGATAGATAGATAGATAGATAGATAGATAGATAGATAGATAGATAGATAGATAGATAGATAGATAGATAGATAGATAGATAGATAGATAGATAGATAGATAGATAGATAGATAGATAGATAGATAGATAGATAGATAGATAGATAGATAGATAGATAGATAGATAGATAGATATGTACTTTATGGTCATCTGTTTCACACACAAACAATTATAACGTTCTTGATGGAAGGGCTACAGCTAGCTGCTGCCGCTATTTGTACTGGTAAAACACCAAAGAATACTGGGTTTAAAAAATCACGCAAAACTACGAATGATGTTCTAGTTCACAACATACTCTCAAATTAGCTGTTAGCTGGTCAGTCCTGTCAAAATTATAATTTATTTCTCCAAACTCAGGTTGTTCAAAAAGCTGTCTACAGCAGGTAATATGTCTACGCATCCTATCATCACTGAACCCCCACCTCAAGGCATCTAATTATCTTTAGATTAAAAATATTTATTCATAATAGGATTTAATCTTCTGTTTTATTTTATAATGATTAACATATAGGCCAAGGGAAATTGTTTGTTATCTTGTTATTATTGCTGCACAGTGGTTTAGCTGTTAGCTCAGTTGCCTCACAGCAAGAAGGTTCTGGGTTCAAGCCCCAGGTTAGGCCTGGCATCTGCATGGAGTTTGCATGTTCACCGTCTTTTATTAGGAACCCTGGCTTTCTTCAACAAGCCCAAAAGAAGCATTATTAGGCTGCCTTCAAATCTCCTTTATGCTATCTCAATGAGATTCACCTGATTTAATAAATAATTATTACAATTTAAAAAATGATATTTTCTTGCTGTCAACACTCGTGAACAAGAATACAGTTGAATGTTATGACCATTTACTAATGAAATTCAGTAAATGCTTAATTCTTCTGAAGTAAGTAGCGGAGACTGTGAACTAAACTGTTATTAACAAAGACCTAAGTAAGGATCAGTTCAAGTTAGAAGTCCTTCAGTCAGTTTGACAAAAAGGACAAATGTATCCCTCAAACTGAAACACAAGAAATGAAAAAAGCACAAATGTGCAAGTGGCCCAGAGCTCTGGAGCCAATGGGGCGATGGAATATGAGAATACGTTACAAAGATGCTGACTTTGAAACTTTTTGTCAGTAGCTGAGCAATATTCTCTATATGAATAAATCCCCAGATCTAAAATGAAATATAAAAGTACTGTTGAGCAGTAAGATATGGAACAAAGTGAAAAAGGACCTTTAGTTTCAGCTAGATCATCTTTTTTCCTTTTCAATAAATAAACGAAGCAGCTCTAAAGTGGCAGCGCTCCAAAACGGAGACTTAAACCAAAGATGTATAACCTCAAGTATAACTTTTTTTTTCTTCCATTGGCTAACATCAGGCTAACACATGTTGGCACACAAGCATTCATCAGAGCATCTGCTTTTGGCAAAGCACCCAACCAGAGGAAGGTTAGATGAGGAGGCACACCTGCTATATGTTTTTCACTGCTTGATCTCATTATCATCAAGTGTGTTGTAGTAGCAGTGCCGAAAAGTTGCTGCCTGCAGCAGATTTTTAAAAAATACTTGTGAAATAAATGCAGTTAGTATACACAGTTTAGATGGTATCTCTGAACGGAAAACAGTATTAACCAAACAATGGAAGAGTTATTATACTATAGGTCCACATTTAAAATCTGTTGGAGGGTTTGACAGAAACACAGTGAAAACCACAGGTTTCTAACCACAGCTCAGTTCTGTTCTTTTACACGTGCATTTTTATGTTTGCCATATGTCCCTGTTTTAACTCCTCTGCTGCCCTTGGGTCAAAATGACCCGTGAGGCCTCAGCTTTAAAACTCAGGCCTCACGGGTCATTTTGACCCCAATCCAGCAGGAGGGTTTATTATTTTCTTGTTTGTTCACAATGTACCTTAAAGAAGCCGGAGGTGTTCTCCGGCATTTACAAGATGAAATTAGTGTGCATAAGTTATAGTTTTTATAAGATGCTTTTCAAACGGTGCCATTTAATCAGTGGATTGAGTTTCAATTAACATTATTTCTTCATTATTTGTTTTTTTTAATCCATCCATTATCTTTTACCTGCTTATTCTTTTTTTTTTTGTTGGCTCACCAGGGTCACTGGTGTCCATATCCAGCTATCACTGTGTGAGAGGTGGGGGACACCCTGGACAGGTCTCCAGTCCATCACAGGGACACATAGAGACAAACGAGACATACAACCGTTCACTCTCTCTCTCACCTATAGGGACAATCAGCCTAACATGCATGTTTTTGGTCTGTGGGAGGAAACTGGAGTACCCGGAGAAAACTCGTGTATGCATGGAGAAAACATGCAAACTCCACCCAGAAAGGTCCCCCAGACCAGGATTTGATGCGGCGACCTTTTTGCAGAGAGGCAGCAGCTCTACCAACTGCACTTTTGTTTTTCTTTATACCAAAAAAAATGCTGAAATTCCCTTGTCACTCACGAACGTCTACTGACGAGTTTTCAAGTACAGAAAACATTCAAAGCTTGGATAAAGATTCTTCCCAAACACTTGATTTCTTTAATACAGTTAGCAGTTTTCTTCCTAGTTATAAGCCATTTTAGTACACACAGTCTAATGATGCTAGATCAGTATAAAGTACTTAAATAATGTTAAAATTGGCTCTAATGCTCTTAGTTTGCTTAGTGATTGTTTCTGAAAACTGTCATTTGAGTCCAAATACAAAATGAAGGGCATCCACATTAAAAAAAATAAAAAAAACAAACAAATGTCAAGTCTTTAC
>JBBPBX010006984.1:28394-66616 GCA_038048925.1 Garcialebias charrua | reverse complement strand
TTTTAGCTTTTATACTAGACTTGAATACTTTTAGCTTTTATACTAGACTTGAATACTTTTAGCTTTTATACTAGACTTGAAAACTTTTAGCTTTTATACTAGACTTCAATACTTTTAGCTTTTATACTTTTAGCTTTTATACTAGACTTGAATACTTTTAGCTTTTATACTAGACTTGAATACTTTTAGCTTTTATACTAGACTTGAATACTTTTAGCTTTTATACTAGACTTGAAAACTTTTAGCTTTTATACTAGACTTGAATACTTTTAGCTTTTATACTAGACTTGAAAACTTTTAGCTTTTATACTAGACTTCAATACTTTTAGCTTTTATACTTTTAGCTTTTATACTAGACTTGAATACTTTTAGCTTTTATACTAGACTTGAAAACTTTTAGCTTTTATACTAGACTTGAATACTTTTAGCTTTTATACTAGACTTGAATACTTTTAGCTTTTATACTAGACTTGAATACTTTTAGCTTTTATACTAGACTTGAATACTTTTAGCTTTTATACTAGACTTGAATACTTTTAGCTTTTATACTAGACTTGAATACTTTTAGCTTTTATACTAGACTTGAATACTTTTAGCTTTTATACTAGACTTGAATACTTTTAGCTTTTATACTAGACTTGAATACTTTTAGCTTTTATACTAGACTTGAATACTTTTAGCTTTTATACTAGACTTGAATACTTTTAGCTTTTATACTAGACTTGAATACTTTTAGCTTTTATACTAGACTTGAATACTTTTAGCTTTTATACTAGACTTGAATACTTTTAGCTTTTATACTAGACTTGAATACTTTTAGCTTTTATACTAGACTTGAATACTTTTAGCTTTTATACTAGACTTGAATACTTTTAGCTTTTATACTAGACTTGAATACTTTTAGCTTTTATACTAGACTTGAATACTTTTAGCTTTTATACTAGACTTGAATACTTTTAGCTTTTATACTAGACTTGAATACTTTTAGCTTTTATACTAGACTTGAATACTTTTAGCTTTTATACTAGACTTGAAAACTTTTAGCTTTTATACTAGACTTGAATACTTTTAGCTTTTATACTAGACTTGAATACTTTTAGCTTTTATACTAGACTTGAATACTTTTAGCTTTTATACTAGACTTGAATACTTTTAGCTTTTATACTAGACTTGAATACTTTTAGCTTTTATACTAGACTTGAATACTTTTAGCTTTTATACTAGACTTGAATACTTTTAGCTTTTATACTAGACTTGAATACTTTTAGCTTTTATACTAGACTTGAAAACTTTTAGCTTTTATACTAGACTTCAATACTTTTAGCTTTTATACTTTTAGCTTTTATACTAGACTTGAATACTTTTAGCTTTTATACTAGACTTGAAAACTTTTAGCTTTTATACTAGACTTGAATACTTTTAGCTTTTATACTAGACTTGAATACTTTTAGCTTTTATACTAGACTTGAATACTTTTAGCTTTTATACTAGACTTGAATACTTTTAGCTTTTATACTAGACTTGAATACTTTTAGCTTTTATACTAGACTTGAATACTTTTAGCTTTTATACTAGACTTGAATACTTTTAGCTTTTATACTAGACTTGAATACTTTTAGCTTTTATACTAGACTTGAATACTTTTAGCTTTTATACTAGACTTGAATACTTTTAGCTTTTATACTAGACTTGAATACTTTTAGCTTTTATACTAGACTTGAATACTTTTAGCTTTTATACTAGACTTGAATACTTTTAGCTTTTATACTAGACTTGAATACTTTTAGCTTTTATACTAGACTTGAATACTTTTAGCTTTTATACTAGACTTGAATACTTTTAGCTTTTATACTAGACTTGAATACTTTTAGCTTTTATACTAGACTTGAATACTTTTAGCTTTTATACTAGACTTGAATACTTTTAGCTTTTATACTAGACTTGAATACTTTTAGCTTTTATACTAGACTTGAATACTTTTAGCTTTTATACTAGACTTGAATACTTTTAGCTTTTATACTAGACTTGAAAACTTTTAGCTTTTATACTAGACTTGAATACTTTTAGCTTTTATACTAGACTTGAAACTTTTAGCTTTTATACTAGACTTGAAATACTTTTAGCTTTTATACTTTTAGCTTTTATACTAGACTTGAATACTTTTAGCTTTTATACTAGACTTGAATACTTTTAGCTTTTATACTAGACTTGAATACTTTTAGCTTTTATACTAGACTTGAAAACTTTTAGCTTTTATACTAGACTTGAATACTTTTAGCTTTTATACTAGACTTGAAAACTTTTAGCTTTTATACTAGACTTCAATACTTTTAGCTTTTATACTTTTAGCTTTTATACTAGACTTGAATACTTTTAGCTTTTATACTAGACTTGAAAACTTTTAGCTTTTATACTAGACTTGAATACTTTTAGCTTTTATACTAGACTTGAATACTTTTAGCTTTTATACTAGACTTGAATACTTTTAGCTTTTATACTAGACTTGAATACTTTTAGCTTTTATACTAGACTTGAATACTTTTAGCTTTTATACTAGACTTGAATACTTTTAGCTTTTATACTAGACTTGAATACTTTTAGCTTTTATACTAGACTTGAATACTTTTAGCTTTTATACTAGACTTGAATACTTTTAGCTTTTATACTAGACTTGAATACTTTTAGCTTTTATACTAGACTTGAATACTTTTAGCTTTTATACTAGACTTGAATACTTTTAGCTTTTATACTAGACTTGAATACTTTTAGCTTTTATACTAGACTTGAATACTTTTAGCTTTTATACTAGACTTGAATACTTTTAGCTTTTATACTAGACTTGAATACTTTTAGCTTTTATACTAGACTTGAATACTTTTAGCTTTTATACTAGACTTGAATACTTTTAGCTTTTATACTAGACTTGAATACTTTTAGCTTTTATACTAGACTTGAATACTTTTAGCTTTTATACTAGACTTGAATACTTTTAGCTTTTATACTAGACTTGAATACTTTTAGCTTTTATACTAGACTTGAATACTTTTAGCTTTTATACTAGACTTGAATACTTTTAGCTTTTATACTAGACTTGAATACTTTTAGCTTTTATACTAGACTTGAAAACTTTTAGCTTTTATACTAGACTTCAATACTTTTAGCTTTTATACTTTTAGCTTTTATACTAGACTTGAATACTTTTAGCTTTTATACTAGACTTGAAAACTTTTAGCTTTTATACTAGACTTGAATACTTTTAGCTTTTATACTAGACTTGAATACTTTTAGCTTTTATACTAGACTTGAATACTTTTAGCTTTTATACTAGACTTGAATACTTTTAGCTTTTATACTAGACTTGAATACTTTTAGCTTTTATACTAGACTTGAATACTTTTAGCTTTTATACTAGACTTGAATACTTTTAGCTTTTATACTAGACTTGAATACTTTTAGCTTTTATACTAGACTTGAATACTTTTAGCTTTTATACTAGACTTGAATACTTTTAGCTTTTATACTAGACTTGAATACTTTTAGCTTTTATACTAGACTTGAATACTTTTAGCTTTTATACTAGACTTGAATACTTTTAGCTTTTATACTAGACTTGAATACTTTTAGCTTTTATACTAGACTTGAATACTTTTAGCTTTTATACTAGACTTGAATACTTTTAGCTTTTATACTAGACTTGAATACTTTTAGCTTTTATACTAGACTTGAATACTTTTAGCTTTTATACTAGACTTGAATACTTTTAGCTTTTATACTAGACTTGAATACTTTTAGCTTTTATACTAGACTTGAATACTTTTAGCTTTTATACTAGACTTGAATACTTTTAGCTTTTATACTAGACTTGAATACTTTTAGCTTTTATACTAGACTTGAATACTTTTAATAATAATAATAATAATAATTGTCTAATCTTGTCATCTGCGTATGTTTCCCATACACAGACGAAATTCGTCTCTGCATTTAACCCAACCACCTACCAGGCGGTGCAGTGAGCAGCCATAGAAGGCGCTCGGGGAGCTGGAGAAATAGGTGTGCACTCATAGACACCCCAAGATGTGTAGTGGCCGGGACGCGAACCCGCGTCCTTCGGGTCCCAAGTCAAACGCCCTAACCACTACACCATTTTAGCTTTTATACTAGACTTGAATACTTTTAGCTTTTATACTAGACTTGAATACTTTTAGCTTTTATACTAGACTTGAATACTTTTAGCTTTTATACTAGACTTGAATACTTTTAGCTTTTATACTAGACTTGAATACTTTTAGCTTTTATACTAGACTTGAATACTTTTAGCTTTTATACTAGACTTGAATACTTTTAGCTTTTATACTAGACTTGAATACTTTTAGCTTTTATACTAGACTTGAATACTTTTAGCTTTTATACTAGACTTGAATACTTTTAGCTTTTATACTAGACTTGAATACTTTTAGCTTTTATACTAGACTTGAATACTTTTAGCTTTTATACTAGACTTGAATACTTTTAGCTTTTATACTAGACTTGAATACTTTTAGCTTTTATACTAGACTTGAATACTTTTAGCTTTTATACTAGACTTGAATACTTTTAGCTTTTATACTAGACTTGAATACTTTTAGCTTTTATACTAGACTTGAATACTTTTAGCTTTTATACTAGACTTGAATACTTTTAGCTTTTATACTAGACTTGAATACTTTTAGCTTTTATACTAGACTTGAATACTTTTAGCTTTTATACTAGACTTGAATACTTTTAGCTTTTATACTAGACTTGAATACTTTTAGCTTTTATACTAGACTTGAATACTTTTAGCTTTTATACTAGACTTGAATACTTTTAGCTTTTATACTAGACTTGAATACTTTTAGCTTTTATACTAGACTTGAATACTTTTAGCTTTTATACTAGACTTGAATACTTTTAGCTTTTATACTAGACTTGAATACTTTTAGCTTTTATACTAGACTTGAATACTTTTAGCTTTTATACTAGACTTGAATACTTTTAGCTTTTATACTAGACTTGAATACTTTTAGCTTTTATACTAGACTTGAATACTTTTAGCTTTTATACTAGACTTGAAAACTTTTAGCTTTTATACTAGACTTCAATACTTTTAGCTTTTATACTTTTAGCTTTTATACTAGACTTGAATACTTTTAGCTTTTATACTAGACTTGAAAACTTTTAGCTTTTATACTAGACTTGAATACTTTTAGCTTTTATACTAGACTTGAATACTTTTAGCTTTTATACTAGACTTGAATACTTTTAGCTTTTATACTAGACTTGAATACTTTTAGCTTTTATACTAGACTTGAATACTTTTAGCTTTTATACTAGACTTGAATACTTTTAGCTTTTATACTAGACTTGAATACTTTTAGCTTTTATACTAGACTTGAATACTTTTAGCTTTTATACTAGACTTGAATACTTTTAGCTTTTATACTAGACTTGAATACTTTTAGCTTTTATACTAGACTTGAATACTTTTAGCTTTTATACTAGACTTGAATACTTTTAGCTTTTATACTAGACTTGAAAACTTTTAGCTTTTATACTAGACTTGAATACTTTTAGCTTTTATACTAGACTTGAAAACTTTTAGCTTTTATACTAGACTTCAATACTTTTAGCTTTTATACTTTTAGCTTTTATACTAGACTTGAATACTTTTAGCTTTTATACTAGACTTGAATACTTTTAGCTTTTATACTAGACTTGAATACTTTTAGCTTTTATACTAGACTTGAATACTTTTAGCTTTTATACTAGACTTGAATACTTTTAGCTTTTATACTAGACTTGAATACTTTTAGCTTTTATACTAGACTTGAATACTTTTAGCTTTTATACTAGACTTGAATACTTTTAGCTTTTATACTAGACTTGAATACTTTTAGCTTTTATACTAGACTTGAATACTTTTAGCTTTTATACTAGACTTGAATACTTTTAGCTTTTATACTAGACTTGAATACTTTTAGCTTTTATACTAGACTTGAATACTTTTAGCTTTTATACTAGACTTGAATACTTTTAGCTTTTATACTAGACTTGAATACTTTTAGCTTTTATACTAGACTTGAATACTTTTAGCTTTTATACTAGACTTGAATACTTTTAGCTTTTATACTAGACTTGAATACTTTTAGCTTTTATACTAGACTTGAATACTTTTAGCTTTTATACTAGACTTGAATACTTTTAGCTTTTATACTAGACTTGAATACTTTTAGCTTTTATACTAGACTTGAATACTTTTAGCTTTTATACTAGACTTGAATACTTTTAGCTTTTATACTAGACTTGAATACTTTTAGCTTTTATACTAGACTTGAATACTTTTAGCTTTTATACTAGACTTGAATACTTTTAGCTTTTATACTAGACTTGAATACTTTTAGCTTTTATACTAGACTTGAATACTTTTAGCTTTTATACTAGACTTGAATACTTTTAGCTTTTATACTAGACTTGAATACTTTTAGCTTTTATACTAGACTTGAATACTTTTAGCTTTTATACTAGACTTGAATACTTTTAGCTTTTATACTAGACTTGAATACTTTTAGCTTTTATACTAGACTTGAATACTTTTAGCTTTTATACTAGACTTGAATACTTTTAGCTTTTATACTAGACTTGAATACTTTTAGCTTTTATACTAGACTTGAATACTTTTAGCTTTTATACTAGACTTGAATACTTTTAGCTTTTATACTAGACTTGAATACTTTTAGCTTTTATACTAGACTTGAATACTTTTAGCTTTTATACTAGACTTGAATACTTTTAGCTTTTATACTAGACTTGAATACTTTTAGCTTTTATACTAGACTTGAATACTTTTAGCTTTTATACTAGACTTGAATACTTTTAGCTTTTATACTAGACTTGAATACTTTTAGCTTTTATACTAGACTTGAATACTTTTAGCTTTTATACTAGACTTGAATACTTTTAGCTTTTATACTAGACTTGAATACTTTTAGCTTTTATACTAGACTTGAAAACTTTTAGCTTTTATACTAGACTTCAATACTTTTAGCTTTTATACTTTTAGCTTTTATACTAGACTTGAATACTTTTAGCTTTTATACTAGACTTGAATACTTTTAGCTTTTATACTAGACTTGAATACTTTTAGCTTTTATACTAGACTTGAATACTTTTAGCTTTTATACTAGACTTGAATACTTTTAGCTTTTATACTAGACTTGAATACTTTTAGCTTTTATACTAGACTTGAATACTTTTAGCTTTTATACTAGACTTGAAACTTTTAGCTTTTATACTAGACTTGAATACTTTTAGCTTTTATACTAGACTTGAATACTTTTAGCTTTTATACTAGACTTGAATACTTTTAGCTTTTATACTAGACTTGAATACTTTTAGCTTTTATACTAGACTTGAATACTTTTAGCTTTTATACTAGACTTGAATACTTTTAGCTTTTATACTAGACTTGAATACTTTTAGCTTTTATACTAGACTTGAATACTTTTAGCTTTTATACTAGACTTGAATACTTTTAGCTTTTATACTAGACTTGAATACTTTTAGCTTTTATACTAGACTTGAATACTTTTAGCTTTTATACTAGACTTGAATACTTTTAGCTTTTATACTAGACTTGAATACTTTTAGCTTTTATACTAGACTTGAATACTTTTAGCTTTTATACTAGACTTGAATACTTTTAGCTTTTATACTAGACTTGAATACTTTTAGCTTTTATACTAGACTTGAATACTTTTAGCTTTTATACTAGACTTGAATACTTTTAGCTTTTATACTAGACTTGAATACTTTTAGCTTTTATACTAGACTTGAATACTTTTAGCTTTTATACTAGACTTGAATACTTTTAGCTTTTATACTAGACTTGAATACTTTTAGCTTTTATACTAGACTTGAATACTTTTAGCTTTTATACTAGACTTGAATACTTTTAGCTTTTATACTAGACTTGAATACTTTTAGCTTTTATACTAGACTTGAATACTTTTAGCTTTTATACTAGACTTGAATACTTTTAGCTTTTATACTAGACTTGAATACTTTTAGCTTTTATACTAGACTTGAATACTTTTAGCTTTTATACTAGACTTGAATACTTTTAGCTTTTATACTAGACTTGAATACTTTTAGCTTTTATACTAGACTTGAATACTTTTAGCTTTTATACTAGACTTGAATACTTTTAGCTTTTATACTAGACTTGAAAACTTTTAGCTTTTATACTAGACTTCAATACTTTTAGCTTTTATACTTTTAGCTTTTATACTAGACTTGAATACTTTTAGCTTTTATACTAGACTTGAATACTTTTAGCTTTTATACTAGACTTGAATACTTTTAGCTTTTATACTAGACTTGAATACTTTTAGCTTTTATACTAGACTTGAATACTTTTAGCTTTTATACTAGACTTGAATACTTTTAGCTTTTATACTAGACTTGAATACTTTTAGCTTTTATACTAGACTTGAATACTTTTAGCTTTTATACTAGACTTGAATACTTTTAGCTTTTATACTAGACTTGAATACTTTTAGCTTTTATACTAGACTTGAATACTTTTAGCTTTTATACTAGACTTGAATACTTTTAGCTTTTATACTAGACTTGAATACTTTTAGCTTTTATACTAGACTTGAATACTTTTAGCTTTTATACTAGACTTGAATACTTTTAGCTTTTATACTAGACTTGAATACTTTTAGCTTTTATACTAGACTTGAATACTTTTAGCTTTTATACTAGACTTGAATACTTTTAGCTTTTATACTAGACTTGAATACTTTTAGCTTTTATACTAGACTTGAATACTTTTAGCTTTTATACTAGACTTGAATACTTTTAGCTTTTATACTAGACTTGAATACTTTTAGCTTTTATACTAGACTTGAATACTTTTAGCTTTTATACTAGACTTGAATACTTTTAGCTTTTATACTAGACTTGAATACTTTTAGCTTTTATACTAGACTTGAATACTTTTAGCTTTTATACTAGACTTGAATACTTTTAGCTTTTATACTAGACTTGAATACTTTTAGCTTTTATACTAGACTTGAATACTTTTAGCTTTTATACTAGACTTGAATACTTTTAGCTTTTATACTAGACTTGAATACTTTTAGCTTTTATACTAGACTTGAATACTTTTAGCTTTTATACTAGACTTGAATACTTTTAGCTTTTATACTAGACTTGAATACTTTTAGCTTTTATACTAGACTTGAATACTTTTAGCTTTTATACTAGACTTGAATACTTTTAGCTTTTATACTAGACTTGAATACTTTTAGCTTTTATACTAGACTTGAATACTTTTAGCTTTTATACTAGACTTGAATACTTTTAGCTTTTATACTAGACTTGAATACTTTTAGCTTTTATACTAGACTTGAATACTTTTAGCTTTTATACTAGACTTGAATACTTTTAGCTTTTATACTAGACTTGAATACTTTTAGCTTTTATACTAGACTTGAATACTTTTAGCTTTTATACTAGACTTGAATACTTTTAGCTTTTATACTAGACTTGAATACTTTTAGCTTTTATACTAGACTTGAATACTTTTAGCTTTTATACTAGACTTGAATACTTTTAGCTTTTATACTAGACTTGAATACTTTTAGCTTTTATACTAGACTTGAATACTTTTAGCTTTTATACTAGACTTGAATACTTTTAGCTTTTATACTAGACTTGAATACTTTTAGCTTTTATACTAGACTTGAATACTTTTAGCTTTTATACTAGACTTGAATACTTTTAGCTTTTATACTAGACTTGAATACTTTTAGCTTTTATACTAGACTTGAATACTTTTAGCTTTTATACTAGACTTGAATACTTTTAGCTTTTATACTAGACTTGAATACTTTTAGCTTTTATACTAGACTTGAATACTTTTAGCTTTTATACTAGACTTGAATACTTTTAGCTTTTATACTAGACTTGAATACTTTTAGCTTTTATACTAGACTTGAAAACTTTTAGCTTTTATACTAGACTTCAATACTTTTAGCTTTTATACTTTTAGCTTTTATACTAGACTTGAATACTTTTAGCTTTTATACTAGACTTGAATACTTTTAGCTTTTATACTAGACTTGAATACTTTTAGCTTTTATACTAGACTTGAATACTTTTAGCTTTTATACTAGACTTGAATACTTTTAGCTTTTATACTAGACTTGAATACTTTTAGCTTTTATACTAGACTTGAATACTTTTAGCTTTTATACTAGACTTGAATACTTTTAGCTTTTATACTAGACTTGAATACTTTTAGCTTTTATACTAGACTTGAATACTTTTAGCTTTTATACTAGACTTGAATACTTTTAGCTTTTATACTAGACTTGAATACTTTTAGCTTTTATACTAGACTTGAATACTTTTAGCTTTTATACTAGACTTGAATACTTTTAGCTTTTATACTAGACTTGAATACTTTTAGCTTTTATACTAGACTTGAATACTTTTAGCTTTTATACTAGACTTGAATACTTTTAGCTTTTATACTAGACTTGAATACTTTTAGCTTTTATACTAGACTTGAATACTTTTAGCTTTTATACTAGACTTGAATACTTTTAGCTTTTATACTAGACTTGAATACTTTTAGCTTTTATACTAGACTTGAATACTTTTAGCTTTTATACTAGACTTGAATACTTTTAGCTTTTATACTAGACTTGAATACTTTTAGCTTTTATACTAGACTTGAATACTTTTAGCTTTTATACTAGACTTGAATACTTTTAGCTTTTATACTAGACTTGAATACTTTTAGCTTTTATACTAGACTTGAATACTTTTAGCTTTTATACTAGACTTGAATACTTTTAGCTTTTATACTAGACTTGAATACTTTTAGCTTTTATACTAGACTTGAATACTTTTAGCTTTTATACTAGACTTGAATACTTTTAGCTTTTATACTAGACTTGAATACTTTTAGCTTTTATACTAGACTTGAATACTTTTAGCTTTTATACTAGACTTGAATACTTTTAGCTTTTATACTAGACTTGAATACTTTTAGCTTTTATACTAGACTTGAATACTTTTAGCTTTTATACTAGACTTGAATACTTTTAGCTTTTATACTAGACTTGAATACTTTTAGCTTTTATACTAGACTTGAATACTTTTAGCTTTTATACTAGACTTGAATACTTTTAGCTTTTATACTAGACTTGAATACTTTTAGCTTTTATACTAGACTTGAATACTTTTAGCTTTTATACTAGACTTGAACCCATTTCCGCCTTTCAGCGCGACTTGAATGTCATTAAACAATAACTAAAACAATAACTAATATTGTCTAACTGTTGCGCGCAGCCAGGGTTTTAAAATATAACTAATAATCTCTAACTTCTACGTGCAGCTAAAATGTTAAGAGGAGTGATTCCTATATGGGTAAGGTGGACACCTGAAAATCCAGTCCGCTGTATAGCTCAAAGCGTTAATGCACTGTCGTTTTGACCCGGCGAAGCGGGTTCGCTTCCCGCCTGGTACAAAGTTATTTTACTTTTTTTTTCTTTATTCACATTTTCTTTTGAATAAAAAGGAGTTTGTTTGGTTAACAAACTCCTTTTTATTTACTCTGGACTGGAGCGGTTTGCAGCCGAGTGTGATGCGGCCGGGATGAGGATCAGTTCCTCCAAATCCGAGGCCATGGTCTTGAGCCGGAAAAGGGTAGCATGCCCTCTCCGGGTCGGGGAGGAGGTCCTGCCCCAAGTGGAGGAGTTTAAGTATCTCGGGGTCTTGTTCACGAATGAGGGAAAACTGGAGCGTGAGATCGATAGGCGGATAGGTGCAGCGTCCGCAGTGAAGCGGGCGCTGTACCGGTCTGTCGTGGTGAAGAGAGAGCTGAGTCAAAAGGCAAAGCTCTCAATTTACCGATCGATCTACGTTCCCACCCTCATCTATGGTCATGAGCTTTGGGTTGTGACCGAAAGAACAAGATCTCGGATACAAGCGGCTGAAATGAGTTTTCTCCGCAGGGTGGCTGGACTCTCCCTTAGAGATAGGGTGAGAAGCTCAGTCATCCGGGAGGGACTCGGAGTAGAGCCGCTGCTTCTCCACATCGAGAGGAGCCAGTTGAGGTGGCTCGGGCATCTGGTTAGGATGCCTCCTGGACGCCTCCCTGGTGAGGTGTTCCGGGCATGTCCCACCGGGAGGAGACCCAGAGGAAGACCCAGGACACGCTGGAGGGACTATGTTTCTCGGCTGGCCTGGGAACGCCTTGGGATTCCCCCGGAGGAGCTGCTCCAAGTGGCTGGGGAGAGGGAAGTCTGGGCCTCCCTACTTAGGCTGCTACCCCCGCGACCCGACCCCGGATAAGCGGAAGAAGATGGATGGATGGATGGAAAAAAAAAAAAGTAAAATAACTTTGTACCAGGCGGGAAGCGAACCCGTTTCGCCGGGTCAAAACAGCAGTGCATTAACGCTTTGAGCTATACAGCGGACTGGATTTTCAGGTGTCCACCTTACCCATATAGGAATCACTCCTCTTAACATTTTAGCTGCACGTAGGTTAGAGATTATTAGTTATATTTTCAAACCCTGGCTTCGCGCAACAGTTAGACAATATTAGTTATTGTTTAATGACATTCAGGTCGCGCGGAAAGGCGGAAATGGGTGTGCGCTTCGTGTTATTTACGTTGTAACATAAGCTGATTTGTGATCAGTTATTAACAAAAATTTAACTCAGAAACACTAATATATATATATATCCAGCTAACAATTTTTTTTTTGCGGAGTCTCCTCTCTTAAAACACGAACACTCCACCCACGTGAAGAGAGCACCCCACCCACTTCCAGAGAACTGCCCACCCACTTCAAGGCGGCTCTGCGGCAAATGCGTAATGAACGCGGGTGGCCCAGAGCCACCCAGGGGCGGCCCGGGCCATTGAGGGCTGGCCAATGCGAAAACGGCTATAGACACCCCAAGGTGTGTAGTGGCCGGGGCCGGGGTTTGAACCTGTGTCCTTCGGGTCCCAAGTTGGCAGCCCTGCCTCTACACCATCTTGGCCCCATAAGCTGAATGAATTGAGAGCGGTCAGAGAGATAGGAGTTGAACCAGTCTAACGGGGTACCTGAGATGCCAATGGAGGTTAGTCTGTTGAGGAGGATAGAATGACAGATGATGTCGAAGGCAGAACTTAGATCAAGAAGAATGAGGATGGACAGAAGACCAGAGTCAGCAGCAAAAAGAAGGTCGTGTAGGTGCTATTAGCATTTCGTTTTTCATAGCGAAATGTCAAACTTTGACGTCTGGCCCCGCCCTTTCAGCATGCTCCAAAACGAACTGTTTAGATAACTTTTCGTCCTCCCTGTCTTTTGACCCAACTGGCCAAGTTTGAAACCAATTGAATGAAATACCTTGGAGGAGTTCATTCAAATGCAGAGGCTGTAATCTACCAAAAAGGTGTGAAATTTGGGACAGCGTTCCAAAATGGCTGCCTTCCTGTTTATCATGGGCGGCCGTGGCGTAGTGGTAATGGCAGTCGTCCCCTGATCGGAAGGTTGGCGGTTCGAATCCCGGTTCCCCACACCATGTGTCGTTGTGTCCTTGGGCAAGACACTTAACCCAGAGTTGCTCCCGGTAGGACTGGAAAGCACCTTGCATGGCAGTCTGCCACTTCCGGTGTATGAATGTGTGTAGCACTTTGAGATTTTCACTAATGAAAAGTGCGTTATAAATTGAATTCATTATTATTATTATTATTATCATAAAACGTCGGTGCCAGAGGGTTTTCAGCGCATCTTGGGGAATTGGACAAGTGTACCAAATGCTTCTACGACCAACTAAGGCTAATGCTTTAGGGTATTTTGCAAATTTCCAGGTGGTGCTCTTGAGCCGTTTCTGTCAAGATTTTGTGACGCCCCCGAAATACATAATTATTCACCAGTCTGCCACCAGTATGCCAAATTTGGTGAGTTTTGGGATATGTAAAGGCCCCCAACAGGCCAATTCATTTGGAGGCAAAAATTGCAGGTCGGGCCTGAACAGATTGATTACAATAGGCCTTCACAGCGCTTTGCTGCTTGGGCGTTAAATGTCTTCTAACACAGGATCATCTTGATAATAATAATAATAATGTCTTTTCCTGTCATCTGCGTATGTTTCCCATACACAGACGAAATTCGTCTCTGCATTTAACCCAACCACCTACCAGGTGGTGCAGTGAGCAGCCCGAAAGCGCCCGGGGAGCTGGAGAAATAGGTGTGCACTCATAGACACCCCAAGCTGGGTAGTGGCCGGGGCGCGAACCCGCGTCCTTCGGGTCCCAAGTCAAAAGCCCTGCCACTTGATTAGGCTAAGGGTGTCAGAGAGGGACCGTTAGAAAAAAGAAAAAAAGTGACTTCCTGTTCTGAGGAGGCGGGACTTTGATGACATCATATTATGACCACAGAGGATCGTCAGGCATCCAACAGGGATGACTCATGCCAAGTTTGGTACATTTTGGTCTTTCACTGTGAAAGTTATAGTATTTGGAAATTGATGGCATGAAGCGTAACTTTGAGGCTTGGCCACGCCCCTTTAGCATATACAAAAATGCAATCTTTTGATAACTTTTACTCTCCATTGTGTTAAGGGTATCTTAATCAAGTTTGAAGGCAATCCTTCCAAATCCCTAGGAGGAGTTCATTAAAATTCGCAATTAGAAACGCACACGAGGGCCTCAGTGCTGCTTGCAGCTTTAATTTGTTTTGTTTTGCTTAGTTTTTTGAATGTCCAGAGGAGCAGACTTAGCTTTTTTAGAGTTAGACTGTAAAACTACTACCAAACCACAGTCCACTGAGTGAATGTGTCTGTGGCCTGATTTCATTTTGTATCATGGTAAACTCCTTGAGATATTGTTTTTGTTGTGCTTTGCCTGCAGGTTTCCACCTGGAGGGTCCGTTCATCAGCGTAGAAAAAAGAGGAGCCCACCCTGAGAAATACCTGTGTACCTTTCAGTCGGGAGGGATTGAGGACATGTTCAAGATCTATGGAAACCTGGAGGATGTTTCCATGGTAACGCTGGCTCCTGAGCTGGCCAACAGTCAATCGGTGGTCAGGGAGCTCTGTCAGAGGGGCATAACTGTTTCATTAGGTGAGGGGAATTATTGTAATTTGATTTACAAAATCTGAATTTCAGCAGTACATTTTCATTTTTCACACCTCTGGTTTCGTCTTGTTTACTGGAAGTTATGATCTGATTCATATTTACTTTGCTGCAGGTCATTCAGTGGCCAACCTATCGCAGGCCGAGGAGGCCGTTAAGCATGGCGCGTCATTCATCACACACCTCTTCAATGCCATGCTACCTGTAAGTCCAACTGACTGTTCATCCCCACTGTTATCCAAATGTTAACCTTTCTTGTTGAACCTCCGAACTCTTTTGGGGTGTTGGGGACACATAGGGGAGCTCTTTCTGCTTCTAGACGGAAGTAATTCAGGACTTCAGGGTTAAGTAAGTAAGTAAGTAAAGTTTATTTCTAGAGCGCTTAACACAGACATAAAAATCACAAAGCGCTGTACAATAAAAATCAACGCTAAAAGTATACTAAGAATAAAACAAGCATAAAAACTTCAAATATAAATTGATAAAGAATACAATAAAATCATGACATAAAAGCCTGAGCGAATAAAAGTGTTTTCAGTTGTTTTTTAAAAACCTCAACAGAGTCAGCGAAACGAAGCTGCAGGGCAAACTGTTCCACAGCCTTGGGGCCACTAACTGAAAGGCCCTGTCCCCTTTAGTTTTCAACCGCGTACGTGGAACATCCAAGAAGTTGGTGAAGATTCTCAGTCGTCCAGGACATGATAAAATCAAAAAGGCGTTCAATACAAGATCAACTGGACTTTATTTGTTGAAAAAGACGAGAGAGAAAAGAAAAAGAGAGAAAAACCTTCTCTTAACAGAGGAGGAGGTCTGAGATTTCAACTTTCCAAGACTTACAACTCAGTTTGGGGTTGATTCCCAAACGTTTTACACCGGATGGGAGCAGAGATGTCTTGTCTGTGAATCAGACTAACAAAGTTGTTTGAGAAACCTCTGTTGTTGGTTTGTGAGGTGTTTTTTGTCAATCTACATGCAGTTGTGTGTCTTCTGTCAGAGACCTCAAGGGAACCCCCTACTGTTAAGGTGTGATCTGTCAATTTACATGTATGTGTTACCTCAGCTTGCAATTTACATATGATGGTGCGTGATTTCTTTAGACTGTTATAACTCCACACGCTCACATTTGGTTTCAGTGAATTGAAAAAGCCCCCTGGATAGGGGTCAAAACGTCTTTTTCAACAAATAAAGTCCAGTTGATCTTGTATTGAACGCCTTTTTGATCTAAGAAGTTCTGGGTCTGTGATCAAAGGTCACGGGCAGCAGAGTATTTTGTTAAAAGCTGACAAAGATACCGGTACACAGGAGCCATTTAAATCTCTGTACGTGAGCACAAGGACTTTAAAACGGATTCTAAATTCAACTGGGAGCCAGTGAAGTGAAGACAGAACTGGAGTGATGTGGCAGTATTTACTGGATCTAGTGAGAAGTCTGGCAGCTGCGTTCTGTATCACTTGTAGGCGTGAAACAAAAGACTTGTCCAGGCTAATAAAAAGGGCATTACAGTAGTCCAGACGCAATGACACAAAAGCATGAATAATGTTCTCTAGGTCAACTCCGGAGACCATAGGTCGTATTTTAGAAATGTTTCTTAAATGAAAGAAACAAAAACGGGAAATAGTCCTAATGTGAGACTCAAGCCCAATGATGATTCAAATAAACATAAACATAAATGTGACTCCAAGATTTTTTACTTTTGCTTTGGCTGCTGGGCAGAAAGAGGAAATTTTCTGATTGATTTCAGAGTGAAGGTGACTGGGAGCAGAAATCAAAGTCTCTGTCTTACTGGTGTTTAAAACCAAAAAGTTACTGGCAAGCCAGTCACTTATACGGGACAAGCATTGGACAAGGATGGATAACATGTCCAGCTGGTGTGGTTTAAAGGACAACACCCACCATGACAGTAACAATTCACCATATTGAACTATTACTGTAGTAGAATATTTCGTCTATTTTCATTTTTGCATTTGGGCCAGGCGAGGGTTAAAAAAAAATAAAAAAAACAACCGAGTCCCGAATGAATCCGGAAACGCGGCCGAAAAGTGTCGAAGTGTGGAGTGACTTTTGTCACGTCTCCACCCAGAAGGAAGGGATGAGTTTCCATGGAGGTTTATGAGAGTGAGAGTAAAACTGCATATTTCCTGGTGCATTTTTGTGTACAGCTGGACCAGTGTGCTCTGTTTTTATTTTTTATTTATTTTATAGACCTTTTTAATAAGATATAACACCGCTGCGACTGTTGCTGGCTGCTCTCCTCTCCTCTGCCCAGAGAGGAGCGAGCCGCGCGGCTTCTCCCGTCTTCTCCCTGGCTCCCCGTTCCGCTGCGTCAGCTTTGAAGTTCGTGCCGGGGCTCGGTTCTGTCCCAGCCTTGTTGCTGGAGCACGGGGAAGCACGGGAGAGCACGCGCGCTCAGAGCTCCGCGCCGCGGCTGCCTTTCTACTCCCGACCTGTCTGGTCAGGGGAGAGAATAAAAAGCCGATGCGGAAATTAATGAATTTGTCGCGATCAAGCGAATTAAACTAGTATGTCTACGTGGATGCTGCTCAGAATATGACAGACATCAGTGAGCGACCGCTTCTCTTTTTTTTTCCTCTCTTAGAGCAGCGGTCATGGAAGTTGATGAAGGCTTATTATAACTCCGCCTGTAACTCCAAGGCGGAATCTTTAGTGATGTGAATGCCCATATTTGGAGAGGGGCAGATCTTCCCGGAGCTTCTGCTAAAATCTGCTATAAATCATGAAATAACACATTTAGCGTTATTTCTCTACAATATAAATAAACGCTCCTGTATTATTTTTAAATAAACTAATAAATATTAATGGCGATGCAATTTGAAAACATGGTGGGTCATGGACTTTAAATGAAAAATACAACTGAATATCATCAGCATAAATGTGGTAGGACATATCAGAAAAGGATTGAATAATGCTGGCGAGTGGGATAATATAAAAGGAAAACAAAAGTGGACCCAGAACTGAACCTTGAGTCACCCCACAATTTAAGGGGGCATAGTCAGAGGAGAACCTGTCTGTCTTGATGCAGAAAGTTCTGTGCGAGAGGTATGATGTGAGCCAGTCCAAAGCTGAGCCAGAAATACCAGCCAGAACCTGCAGCCTGTTTAATAAGACTGCATGGTCAACAGTATCAAATGCAGCACTAAGATCCAACAGCACCAACACAGAGCATTTTCCATCATCGGCAGCCATTAACAGATCGTTGTGAACTTTTAAAAGAGCAGTTTCAGTGGAATGGTGTTTTAGAAAACCACACTGAAGTGGATCAGAAATCTGCAACTGACAGAACCAGGATTTGAGTTGTATTTCTACAACTTTTTCAAGTACTTTATTGAGAAAAGGCAGTTTAGAGATGGGACGGAAATTTGAAAGGGAGCTCGAATCTAGATTGGGTTTCTTTAATGGGTTAACTCCCGTTGAGGTTCACAGCGTAGCAAAGGAAGAGACAGTTGAAGGTTTCTGGGGAAGCTGTAGCATTTATTATCCACTCTGTCACATACAAGTGTCTCTGTTACTCATAACTGTTCCGAATCGCCCGATATTTTCTCTAAAAGAACTCCGTTTCAACGGGAGTTAATCCTGAAGTCCTGTGTTTTTTGTCTTTCATGTACACATGGACTTATATCTGGACCTCCCATTCTGTGTTTGTCTGTCTCTCCTTTCTGTCCTCTCAAACCAGCCGGTCAAAGCAGATGGCCGCTTGTCCTGAGCCTGGTTCTGATGGAGGTTTCTTCCTGTTAAAATGAGTTTTTCTTTCCACTGTTGTCATTGTGCTTGCTCAGGATGGGAGACGGCAACGAAGCCTAGATTCAACTTGTCTGCTGGATTCCTTAGATAGAGGACTTTACTAATTGGCTTTTCTATGTATGCGAATGCTCCTGAGTGCCCTGAGATAACTTAGTTGTGATTTGGTGCTATATAAATAAATTGAATTGTTTTAGACTATGGTACTCCTTATTCTGCCCCACTATCATTCTTTATATAGAAACAACACGCTTGACCTCTGCTGGCATAGGGGTGCTAGTGCAACACAAACTTCAGCTTTAGTTTCCCACTGAGTGGATCAGATTAATCGTTTTACACAAAGAAAAGAAGCAGACACATCTATCATCAGAAAGTTTAGCAATCTGTTGATTTCAAAGATTTCAGGAAAGTTTAACTGCCTGGAAGGAAAACAAAAAGAATACTGGATTTAGGATTGAGGTTATAAATTAACCTCAGCTTTCTTCACTTCTCAATGAGTTCCAGTTTAATTCAAAGTATAACTCTCCTTTTGTCTGGTCCAGTTCCACCATCGAGACCCGGGCATTGTAGGTCTCCTGACCAGTGATCAGATTCCTGCTGGCAGGACTGTGTTTTACGGGATGATTGCTGACGGGATCCACACCAACCCAGCTGCTCTTCGAATCGCACACAGAGCTCACCCATCAGGCAAGTCCTCACTGTCATCACTTTATTATATTTTTTTATATTATATTCCTTAAATTCATTTTATAATAAGATACAACAAATAACATATATGTAATTGGAAAAAATATATAAAAAATATAAAATGAAAAGTAGCAGATGAAGAAAATATCTTATTAAATCTGCTCCTTATTTATCTAATAACAATTCAAACAAATTTTTCTATAAATAACAAAATATATATTGATATTTTATTTTTTGCACACAAAGAAACAACACAAATAAATGAAAATATAAAAAAAAAAATTTGCAGGAGGGGTCATAAAACCCAAAATGGGCTTAGCGGCCCACCCTCCGTTCTTAAAAAAAAAAAAAATCATTAAAGCTTTATACATAAGCTTACATCTTACTTTAAACAGACACACACACACACCCACCAAAGAAATAGATAATAGTTCATAATAAATTTAAATTGTCCAAAAATATTAAAATAATAATAAAAATATTAAGCAATAAATTTGTTTAAAAAATCTACAAACTTTGTTTCAACTTGCTTTTAATACAGATATGTTGTACATGATTCACTTAAAACACCTTGATGTATGAATGAAAATTGATCAACAGTGGTTCTACAGAAGGGGATATGCAAATCATACCTCTGTCTTGTCGAGTATGAATGATAATAAGACTTAAACTCAAAGAAATTATGACAATATTGTCGAGTTATCTCCTTTGCCTGAACTCAAAAAAAGGCTTTGGCACCAACAGAGGACGCTGGACAAATCCACTCATTTAGGCTTTTCTTTTCTTTTCTCTGATGCTCCATGAGTCATAGGTTGAAAACCTTGAATAATAAACACATTTACATTAATTAAATAAAAATTACTGTTTCAATCAACAAATTTAAACCCTTGATGGAAAATTATTAAATATTTAAATGAATTCAAGCTTTACCTCTATATTTCAAATGATTCTTAATGCAGCAAATTTATACATACAATCTTGTTTAAAGAGAAAAATGTAAAAGCAGACAAAATAGATTCACATTTCTCCTGTTAATTCACAAAAGATAATTGAAAAGAAGATACATATCAAAAGCATCACTGTGATTGCCAAACACGGAGCAGCAAACTGAGTCAGACAAAGGTAAACAGCTGCTGATACTAAGGCCAGGTAACCACACCTACGTTTCTGGCACTACATTGCCATCTCCTGTGCAACCAATGCAACTACTAAAATAAATTAAACCACAGACTGAAACAGTAAATGAAAACAGAGATAATGATGCAACAAACCAAATATTTAGGTAAAGATAATGGAATACATATAACTTTATACATCTAGTTTCCTGTTTGATAGTTACTGTATTCACATAATGAACTGTAAGAATTTCTAAATTTTAAACCGAGGGGTGGATGGAGCGTGGAGAGTTGATGACAATTCTTACAAAATATTTTTGAAGTTTATGGATTGATTGATTGATTGTTAGTAAGAAGGATATGTACTAGCCCAAATTAAATTACAATAATAAATATGGGGATCAATTAAACTATTGTACAAGGTTAATAAAGTACTTGTTTTTAAATACAGTTGAACCTTTTTTATACAACCTAAACAGTTTGAAATCTTTTTACACACAGATTCACAATTGTAAGGGATCATTACTTGCTTGGCAAAAATAAATTATGCCAAGCTGGTGTGCCCAAATATATAGTGAGATGTCTGTCCTATTGGTATGCTAACCAAAACATGCAAGTCAAATGGGATAATTGTGTGTCTGCATCCTTCCGTGTCAGCAATGGTGTCAGACAAGGAAGCATTTTATCTCCTATACTGTTTAATTTTTATATGAATGACCTCTCTAAGCAGCTAAACCTGTGTAGAACTGGCTGCATGGTTGGAGATACAATTATCAATCATCTTATGTATGCTGATGACTTAGTGGTTTTTAGTCCAAGTTCAGCTGGTCTTCAGAAGCTGCTTCATGTCTGTTCAGCATATGGTGAGACACATGATATCATATTCAACCCCTCTAAAAGTCTCATTTTGATTTGTCGCACTAAAGAGGACAAAAATAGTGTATTTCCACTTTTTAAGCTGTCTGGGACTTTATTGAATGTTGCAAATGAAGTAAAGTATCTGGGTCATGTGTTGACAGACCGTCGGTCTGATGATGAGGACATTTACCGTCAGGTTCGAATGATATATGCTCAGGCAAATATCCTTGCTCGTAAGTTTGCATTCTGTTCTGATGAAGTGAAAATTAACTTATTTAGATCATATTGTTCATCACTGTATACGGCACATTTGTGGTGCAATTTTAAAAAAGCCAGTCTTCATAGATTGAAGGTGGCTTATAATGACGCACTAAGACTTCTTTTAAATAAGCCCAGATGGACCAGTGCCAGTGAACTGTTTGTATCTGCTCGCGTCAACACTTTGATGGCTGTTTTAAGAAATTTTATGTATAAATTTATTTGTCGTTTACATAAGTCTAATAATAGAATTATTCTACTGTTGACTAATGTCAAATATAGTGCAGTGAAATATTCATCTGTGCTTTGGAGACATTGGTATGATTGCCTCCTGAACGGTTAGGTACTTTTTCTATTGTACTTTTTATTTTATAATTTTTATAATTTTTTATTTGTATTTTGTATTTTTGTATTTTATTTTTATCATGTTCGTTGTCTCTTATGTAGGTTAGACTCTGAGTCTGTAATAAAGTTATCTATCTATTAGTGGGTCAGTATTAAACTGACACACTTTACCTTAATTGATTACTTATTCAGATTGAATAGTAATTCACGGGTTCTTTTATTTTTCAGGTTTACCAAATATTTCTGTGATCATTTATGATGGACAATAAACCATAAAGCCATAAAGTGACAATGGAAACGTTGATTTAGTCGGTATGCCAGAGACACTACCTTTTATTTAAAATAAACTAAAATTAACACCGTTACACTTAATTGACTGATTTCAATTTCTTACAAATTAAACGCATCAGCAAATTTAATTGTAAACAACAGACATAAGTACAGGATGACAATTACTTTTTTATCTGAAGGTTCTTTAGCTTAAAATGTAGTTACCAGCTTAGAATGAGATAAAAGAAGAGGTTTGAGAGGAATAGATCAAGGATGGAGAGATGAAAGTTTAAAGGAAGTTATTTATTTTGAGTTTACACCAGAACTGACACTTCTCCATACGAAAACCAGCTCGACCCCATCGCACGTTCCAGTAAACATCAGCAACTCTGTACCTGTTAGACGTTCCGTCTCAGTTTGGTAGAGTTGAGAAGCAGTCTGGGACACACATGTCGTAGGCCCGTGAAGTCCAGTTGTACCTCGGCATGTTTATGGATTCAACGTGTCGTGACGCCTGCTTTCTCCATCAGAAACAATGCCACGTCCTGATTAGTTTCAAAATAAAGCGTTCCTCAAGAAAGTCCATTAAGAACTAGGGAGCTTTTGCTCTGTGAACTTATGGATGCGTCCATAAGTCCTCTGCTGATAAGCCAGTCTTTGACTAGTGACTGCAGCCTATCCAGCTATAAAGACAGAGAGATGTCAGGTCTCACTGTCCATCCAACTCTGAAGCGTTTACGGAAGCAAAACGCTTTTTCTAAAGTGTTGAGATCAGGAAAACAGTCTTCTCTTTGGTCGTGGGCCAGGAGAAGAGAGAGAGATCGTGAAGCTTAGACTTCGAGGTCAACAGAGAGTTTGTTTAGAAAACAGAGAGGACTGTTAAGGGAAAGTGTCTGAAAGTGAAGAGACATACAGACGCTAGTTAGAGATTTAGCTGTTTCTCCTTTTAAAACAAAACTGAACAAGTCAGTTTGACATATTATTCAACTCTGACACCGTTAGACACCATCATATGGAGAAGTGACACAGTAATGCTTCACATTAAAGAATAACACAGCATAATAGCACATATCATGAAAATGACAAAATTTTATTCTTTTGATTACATTAGAATAAAATTAAAGAGGCAAATAGTCTATTTGTGAGTGACTATGTTCTCAGATTACAACTAATGGAATACATTGTGTTAAATGTCTGTTTACTGAGAGGGTCAGTAAAAAGCATCACTGGAACAGTTCAAAGCATCTCAGTTGACCATGGTTAGGTCCACTACACAATGATTCTTTTTTTCCCCTTTATAGATGGCCTCCCTTCTCACCTCACAGCCATCCTTTCACACCGATATGAATTTTATTTTTTTTAAAGAGAGAAAGGAAAGATAGAAAGTAAGACAACAAAACACAACAATTATCCACAAAAAGAGCACAAGGCAAACACACCCAACCTCCGTCCGCAATCCTGCAAAGCACATGACAAAACAGCAACAAAATACACATGCATAAAGACTAATAATATTCATGACCTTGCATTAGATTTCCATAAATAAACATACCCATACCTACAAATATATATACATATACATTCATATCACATATCCATCTACATATCTGCATATATCTACATATACATCCCTGCATCCATTTGTGTGTGGCTGTGAGCATGCATAAGTGAATAAGTTTCCTCCTATAGACCCATTTAGTGTTTGTAAACAAGGACGGCTGCGCGCGCAACGTGGATACAGAAGACTCCACCCACCCAGGCATTTTTCCAAGCATAACAAAGTTGCGGAGTGAATCGAGCTAATTAATTTCCTCCACCAGCAACAAAATGTCAGGATGTTGCGTATATGGTTGTACAAATAGGTCTTCTAAGGAAGGACTGAAGTTCTACCGCATACCTCGAGGCAATCGACCATTTCAAAGCCACCGAAGGAAGCTGTGGCTTCAGGCCATCAAGCGGGTGGATTGGACCGACGACATCATCAAAAACGCACGAGTATGCGGTGCCCATTTTATATCAGGTAAGGTTACTCATCTAGTTTTATTTCACCATAAACCCTGGTTGTCATTAACCATTGTTTTTAAAAACTAGACGCAGTTTAGTGGTGTTAAATTCGGCCGGAAAGTTGGCTAGAAGCTAGTTGCTAATAAGCTAGGACTTTATCAAAAATGCACGAGTATGCGGTGCCCATTTTATATCAGGTAAGGTTACTCATCTAGTTTTATTTCACCATAAACCCTGGTTGTCATTAAACATTGTTTGAAAAAACTAGACGCAGTTTATTGGTGTTAAATTCGGTCGGAAAGTTGGCTAGAAGCTAGTTGCTAATAAGCTAGCTCTTAATAAACAAATGCCTATGTGCTTTATTTTCAGGGGAAATGTCGTTGGATTATCGAAGTCCTGACTTCGTACCGTCTGTGTTTGTGTACACTAAAAGCCAGGGAGCACGAGCGAAGATGGAAAGGTATGGATAATTAGCTTTGGCCTGTCTTTACTATTTTTTTTCTGTTCTGTTGTCATGGTCTTTAGCATACTTTGGTGTAGTGCAGGCTTTGAAATACAGCTCTGTATTAAAAGTAGATGTGTAAATGTTTATTTACTGTGTGTCACTACATCTTCACATATTTTTATTTTAGGTACCAGAGGAAAAAGACGAGAGATGCTGGTGTGCACAAGTCATCACATCAACCCAGCCCTGGCAGTGTCACTTCAGATCAACAACAAGAATCCAACATGGAACATGACCCTGGTACAAATATATTATGTCCTATCTAACAAACTTTTTAATAAATTGATTGTTTGATTAATTAATTATAGATAGATTTAATATTTCTGAAATACTAGGGCGTCAACCAACATTCTGCTCATATTTTATTCAAACCAGAATGGTTTGCTTGCAGTTTTGACCCCAATGTGTACAGCTAAATATTGTTCACAATTAATCAGCTAAAAAAGAACACACTTCACAGCACAGGCACATTCTGTGTCAGAGCATAAAGTGTTGCTTCCTGCTTTTTGGTGCATTTGCTTACCGTTTCTTTTCATAACTTTCAGCACAAGAAGATGTAGTCCCGAGGACTGAATATGATGATCTGAACCTGAGGCACTGTCAACTTCAGAATGAATATGCCCACCTGCGTCAGGAGTTTGACACGCTACAGGCTGAACATCAAAAGTTAAAACATAAACTGGAAGGATCTCCGTTTTCTTATTCAACTGTTAAGTGCAATAAATTGTCACCTGTCTAACAATAAACAAACAATTTAATTAAATTATAACCTGTGTATTTCTTCAAAATTGTAAATACAGGTATAATGTGGTTCAAAATTAATCCAAATAATTGAATATGACATCAAAAACAGGCTAGAAGCCTACAAAAAAATTAAGATGTTTAATATAAGATTTATTTAAAACAACAAACATCAGATTATTGGATGACTGCAAAGATCAAGGTAAATAACAGACCACCTATAACATCTACGGTGGTACACAACATAAAGTATAAAAAAATCGGACATTTCGAAGTTCTTTATGCACAAAATCTTTTACACTGATAGGGCGTGTGTTTAGTTTTCAGCAGGACAAATGTTTCCTCACATTTCACCTTTAGTTCATTGGGTGTGAGGTCTCTGGATGATGTGCTAAATAAAACTCAGGTAAATCTAGATGCTCCTCATAGTTGTGGTCAGATGAAGCGGTGTACGTGTCACTATTGTCCAAGCTTGTCATCACTGCACAAACTGGGTCCACAGCCCGCAGTTCTTGGATGTCGTCATCTGTCAGCACTGTTAAAAGAACAAACAAATGTAGTTAGGGTGGTATATTACATCCACATCTTCAAAGGTGAGATGAAAATGTAAACGCAGGGCTCCAGACTGCACTTAGCTGGGTTCTATTTTACCTGTGAAGTTCAGACTGTTAAAAATGATTTTAGCCACTTCTCTTTTAATAATGATGAAAAATTAAATGCTTTAGTGGCTCAAACAATTTGTAATTAGGAGTAGAGGCCAATGTATGTTATATGTTATGTTCTGAATGTTTCCTGACCAAGTTCAGACTTTGATTGTAAATAAATAAACATTTGTGATTTTCATTAGCTTTTGAAATTCAAGCCACTGTGACCTCTGGATGAATATTTTGGAATATGTAATGACTAAGTTATCTGAGCAATGCTAATAAAACATTTTACACTGAAAATTATGTAAAATCTAAAATTGCAGTGGCCTAAAACAGAAGCAAATTATGCATATCAGGAACCAAAATTAACTTACCCTGCCATACAGGTGCAGCTTGCTGTGAGAATGTAGTTCTCCACTTTGTTGACAATTACCCAAGCCTCATACATTGTAGTCTTTGCACCTTGTCTCTGACTGGGGAGGACTTTGGACTTTAAAACACAGAAATCTGCGTCCATATCTTTATAACGCACTTCCTGTACATGTCCACAAACAACGTAGTCATACGCATCGAGTGATTTGTATGCTCGTAGCTTTTCTAACTTCACTTACTAACGTCATACTCCCATTCAGTAACTGTACACGTATCAGGAAGCTGATGGCCATTGCTCAAAGTTAACTTATTAAAGTAAGCTTTGCGATCATTTTACCGATAACACGCTAGCGTAGCTTGATAATACACTACGAGCCGTCATACTGCTGTAGCCACGCTGCGCGCGCAGCTGCTTGATGACGTAGGCTGTAAATGGGTCTATAGAACATTCAGTAGCGACTGTGAAGCATCAGAGATCCGCCCCTCCCCAAGGCCCAAGGCAGACGAAGGGGCGATCAAAGCCCAAGACCCCAAGAAGGACCCCGAGCCCAGAGTCCCCAGGGCCACCCGAACAGGACGAGCCACTCACCCTCTCCCCAGATCTGACCAAGGGGGAGAACTGGACGAGCTCCACCAGCGACTACCGCACACACAATGACCCCCGGGAGGCCAACAGCGACAAGCCCACAGGCCCCCGCCGGAGCCCGCTGCAAGAGCCCGCTGCACTGACGTAGCCCCCGGCCCGGTCACCGAGGCCCGGGCACCGGGGACGCCCACCCCTCAGGCCCAGACCCGATAGGACCAGAGGACCCGAGCCCCACCAGGCAGCCACCAGGCCGAGCTGACACATGCCCAAGCGCCCAACCCCTGAAAGCGACAGCAAGGGCCCCCAGCACGCCCGCAGGCAAAAGGACACCCACCCGGGGGCCACGTGGTAGGAGCGCGACACCAAGTAGCCTCAGATGTAACAGAGAGGGGGCAGTCCAAATCCCAGCCTGACAATTAGACATACTCACTCAGACCCACCCTCATCCTCACTCACACAAAGACAAACAATAACGACATGTTCCATTCATAATCCTGATGCACACTCTATACCCCCTAGGTCCAAGACATGTACCTACCGCCTACATGGGGCAGCCCACACCCAAACCCAGGAGGTAGGCCCATTCATTCTACACAATGTTTCTTAAAACAGTTTCTTATCTATATAGATATCTAAAAACTTTGTTGATGACACACTGGAAAGTAAATTGTTATTGATATAAATTTTAGTTTTTTTCTGGATTTTAATTCTTATTCTTATTTGTAAATAAGCTGAAATTAGATTTTTTTTTTAACATTAAGTGATAGTTTATTTAAATGAAACCACTGGACAAATTGAATGAGCCAATAATTTGCCTTATGAATAAGTGAATCAAGGTTGCTGTCAGCAACAAAAAGATTGGTATAATCCTCAAATAAGATAGGTGACAAAATACTAGATGCTTCTGGTAGATCATTAATGTATGCAAGAAACAACAATGGACCCACAATGGATCCTTGTGGAACTCCACATTTTAGGACATCCCGTTGTGACAATTTACCATTAAAAAGTACAATTTGCTCTTTGTTGTACAAATAATTTTCACTCTATTTCAGTACCTCATTTTAAAACCATAACAAGGCATTTTTGATTATAAGATTTCATAATTCAGTGTCAAAAGCTTTTGATAAGTCTAAGAAAATTCCTAGAGCATTTTCATTTTTCTCAAAAGCAGTTGAAATCTTTTATCTAAGATGCAAAAGAGCCATATATCAATCACTCAATCAATCAACTTTATTTCTATAGCACATTTTAAAAGCCACATGGGTGGCCAAAGTGCTGTACAATAAGACACATACAAAAATAAATTGACAATAAAAACATACAAAGCACATACAAAGAAACATAAAAACATACACATACCAGGTTCACGGCAGGTGTGTTTTAAGATGCCATACAAGATAAGATCATGTGTTAAAAGCCAAGAAAAGTGTAATAAATTAAAGTTTATTCAAACACTAGTGGTGAAAACTCTTCAGCTTATCAGCACAGCTAGCTTGATGAGGTTAGTTCCACTTTGAGGGGCCTAAGTAAGCCAAAACTGACTTAATAGAACAATGTTTTAAGTTTTTACAAAGGATATTGCAAATTTTAGAATTTGGTTAACAAATAAAATCTGAGAAATAAAAATTTTATGCTGAAATGTCCAGGAATTCAGATTTTGTGTACCCTTCATAAACTCCTGAATATTAAAATCCTTGTATTATATTATTTTATTTAACCTTTATTCTACCAAGGAGGAGACTGAGGAGTCTCTAGGCTCGAACCAGTAGACTGAGAGACAGCTCTGTTCATCAGGCAGTCAGAATGCTAAACTCTCTGCCTGCTCTGCCTCCCCTCCCATTTGAACTGCCTTAACACAAAAAACTTTCTCACACATTACCACTCAACACAAAGTTTTTAACACTGGACCCTGTGTCATCAAACGGGTTATTCACTAAACTCTCGGTCATGTGCTCATTCAGTTTGCACTACTTCTCATATTTGCACTAATGTTTGTATTACATTACTGCCTATAGTCATACTACTGTTTACATTCACTGTTTACATTTATTAATACTGTTTACATTTATTACTACTGCTTTACATTTATTACTACTGTTTACATTTACACTACTTTTATCTACACTACTGCAGATACATATACAGCATTCTCTGACTAGCCTTATCTAAGGATGCCAAATGTGCCTTATGTGCCTCACTGCATATGCCACTTTGCCTCTATACCAACATCAACTACCTCATACATATACTGTGTACATTAACTTATATGCTGCTGTGCCACTCTTTGCAAATGTCAACGCTAGAAACTTCAGTTTATTTTATAGATATACGTTTTATACTTTTTATACTACTATGCAAAAACTCAGGACAGTATTACACTTTTATTATTTCATTTTATGCTTATGTTCATTGGGTGTTTGGTGTTTCAGTGTTGGTGTAAATTTTCATACTTTTATACTATTATGAAAAAACTCAGGACAGTGTTACACTTTTTTTTACTATTTTATGCTTATGTTTATTAAATGTTTTAGTGTTTTAGTGTTTAGATGGTTACTGTTGCACTGAGGGACTGAGAGAAACGCAATTTCGGCCCTGTGTATGTCCTGTACATATTGCAGTTCTGACAAATAAAGTTGACTTTGACTTTGACTATGACCAAGTGAAGTCCTAAGAACATATTTTTTTGTCATAGGAACATATCCAATATATTGAAATGGTCAATTAGTGAAAATGAAAAAAATTGAAATTATGACATGTAATTCAGACACGTGTTACCCTGAGCATTTAGAGGATGGGATACAGTTTATTCCATTTCAAAAACCAAACAAAATTTGGGAAAATGTAAAAGATGATAAAGGCCAGCCGCCAACCCCCAGTTATAAACAGGAAGTATTATAAACAGGAAGTACCACATGTTCATCTGTACAAAGGTAACTGCTGGCAAATCCTCCATTATTGTCATAATTACATTGTACACTTAATGGTTGAGTTTTAGGTTAATGCTTAAAGCTAGTTGTGTTTTGTTTTATATGTAGATATATGTTGCAACTTCTGGTTGCATAAGTTTAGTCTTTGTTTGTTGTGATCACTTAAAACTAAACTGATTTTGTACAAAATGTTAATAAATTGTATAATGTAAAATGTACACTCTTGCGTACTGAATTCCACTGTGTTGTCTTGGCTTGTGTCACTCTGCAGTAGGAAAACCTCTACTGCTGTGACTGTTTGAAGTTATTAGTAGCCTAGAAATTTTTATTTATTTATATTTTTTGCCTGTCTTTTCCTTAATGTTGGCTGATAAGGTGGGTTACATTTCCTCATGGGAGGAGCGATCTTATCGTTCACGTAAAGTATTTGATAATGTTCTTATAGAAACAATTCCGGAATGTTGCTCATACTGTGTTAATGCTACATGTTTGTCTCTTGACCCTACAACTGGATAAGGTTACAGTAGACCTAGCCCATTACTGGAGTTTTAATTAGGTATCTTAAGTTACTAATAAACAAGATGGATGATGATCATATTGCTTTATGCTAGGCCATTTGTAAGAAGGAGTGATTATTATTATCATTTCATATTGATTAGTGATTTTTTTCCTAAAACTTAACTTGGGCTACACTGTGTTTCTTAAGGCTCCCGTATAGCTCTGCGTACGTCCATATGCAGTTGTACGCACGTACTACGCAGATGTACAAGCATATCCCCACAGGGCATGTACGCAGTGGCGCAAAAAACCACTATGCAGGTTATGCAAGGCATAGGGGCGTTGCACTTAAGGGGGCGTCAAAACCGTTTCTAGAAAAAATGTTTCTCTAGCAGGCATTTTCTATATGTAACTTCATGAAATGATCAAAAACTGGAACAGCACTGTTTAGGCGCCCCCCTGCTTCTTCACCTCCCCTCCTCCTATCGCTTTGCTCTCCCTTCACACACATGTGGCTGTGAACACGCCCCTAAGAGAACACACAGGTGCCCATTTTTAATTTTTTTAAATCTGATGAAAAAGTATTTCAATGTGGTTGGAAGATATTAGGTAAGTACCGTCAGTGTATTAGCAGGACAGGAGGGTTGTAAATATTCAGGTTAGCCAAAGCTAGGCAAATAGGAATCGTCCCATATTTGGCTGTTAAAATAAATGTTGCCTGCCCTACTGACACGATTTGTTTCATATTTTTATGAATATTTGAAACATGTCACACACACATCCACACACTAAGTGTAAGAATGACCTAAATGAAACACAGGAAATATTAACACAGGAAAGCTAAACTGTTGTGGTGGCAGTTCCCATCTATCTTCCAACGCTTGGCCCTCAGTGCTGCAATTTATTCACTCATATATACATTTATTATTATTGATTCTTTAATTAAAGATGAGTTGTACAAGTTTATGTGTGTATCAGACAAATTAGTCCTCAGTGTCACTATAACCAGCACGGTGGCACAACTGGTAGAGCTGCTGCCTCTCAGCGAGAAGGTTGCCGGTTCAAATCCCGGTCCGGGGCCTTTCTGGGTGGAGTTTGCATGTTCTCCCCGTGCATGCGTGGGTTTCCTCCGGGTACTCCGGTTTCCTCCCACAGACCAAAAAACATGCTTGTTAGGCTGATTGGTGACTCTAAATTGACCCTAGGTGTGAGTGTGAGAGTGGATGGTTGTTTGGTGTGAGTGAGACAGGTCCCTCTTGTAAATGAGTCCCCGTGACTCAACGAGGCTAGCCTGTATAAATAAAGGTTGAATGAATGAATGAATGAACCCTGAGACTCAAAAAGCTTGGTGACCCATGTTACCAACCTTTTTGGCAGAGGGACACTTGAGTTTAAATGTCTTATTTAATATCACTACAGTGGTGTGTGTTGTGATGTATCTGGTAAGTCAGATCAGATGAAATGTCCAGTCAGTAACTGTTATCCAACAAGGAGATCATTTAAATTAAAGTTTCATTTCTATTGTGGTTTGACTGCTGTATTTTTAAACCTACTTAACACAAAATTAATGTCATTCAGCTGTGAGGATGGAGAGAAGGAAGAGAAGATGACAGAGGAATCAGGACAGACTGGGGAAGGCAACAGGTTGGTCTAATGCAGGTGGAAGTGAGGGAACAGCTACTTAATCCCAAGCAATAACATGTAAACATTATTTTTAAAAACTGTATTAAGATCTGTAATTTTTACAACTAATATATAATGCTTTTTTGACCATATGACTTAGTGCAGAATGCCTCAGACAAAGGGTGAAGGAGACAGACACGAGGTCAGTGATAGAGGAGACAAGTGATGACATCAGGTAGGAATAATTACATTAGGGAGGTAACAAAAACCTATACTGTATACCATGATGGTTTGAAATCAAAAAAGGCGTTCAATACAGGATCAACTGGACTTTATTTGTTGCAGAAAACGTTTCGACTTCTGTCCAGAAGTCTTTTTCAATTCTGAATGGAAGCTGTGAGAACGAGAAGTTTTATACAGGCTTACAAGTCACGCACCAACATATGAAATTGGAAACTGAAATAACACCACAACAGAGACCTATTTATTTTATTTTATTATTATTATTTTTGTATTTTGACAGAAAAACAACATAATAAGCCCTCCGGTCACGTACCAACACTACATTCCCCACAATGCAACAGTAGTAGTAGGGGTGGGGCCAATCTGATCCGGAGTCGTGTCTCATGAACCCAGAGTAATAATGCTGCACATAGACATCAAGACCTGCCTCACATTCAGGAAATCCCTTTCAATTTACAGCCAGCTACCGCATGTGGATTGAGTGAGTAGCACTTAAGCTAACAGCTAGCCAACTTTTCATCGCAACATGTCCACTGTGTGGAAGTATTTTACATTAAACACAGCAAGACAGCAACGTGCAATTTCTATAGAGCCATAGCACCACATTAAACCGCGGTCAAGTTAGTTTTATATTGGACATTTGTGCTCCGGGGCTTCAGCGGGATGCCACTCTCGCTGAAGCGAAACAGGGAGACCGACCGCGGCCAGCTGCATCCAGTCTGACCCGCTGTCTGACCGTCTCGTAGGAGGGACAGGCTGAGAGCGGCTGACCAAAATCAGAACGCTCGCCCCGGATTGAAAAATAAAAACACACTGCTGAAGCCACGGAGCTCAAATGTTCATAATTAATGACCAGCAGCTGTAGAAAATGAAGGATTTTGCAGCTTGATACTTGCAGCTAACAATCATAAAAAAGCTTATTAATTAAAAATCACAAGAAAATTGTGTTAAAAAAACATAAACAGCTACATTATAAAACTATGTAAAATACAGTACTAAAATCGGGAACATGTCTGTGTTGATTTATGCCAAGAACTTAGCAGATGTAAAGCTATTAAATATTTCATTCAATCCATTTATTCATTTAAAAGAAGTAGTAAGACAGAGTACATGTGTGTGAATGAGAGGGAGGCCAGTGGAACAGTGAGGCTACAAGGAGCAGAGGTCACAAAGGTGCAGGACTTCAAGTACTTGGGGTCCACTGTCCAGGAAAATGGGGAATGTGGTAAAGAGGTGAAGAAGAGAGTCCAGGCAGGATGGAGTGATGGAGAAATGTTTCAGGAGTGATTTGTGACAAAAAGGTGTCGGCAACGGTTTGATTTGATTTGATTTGATTTGATGTTTATTCATTCATTTTAAAAGAACAATACAAGACAGTTTCATCAGATACAAGATTACAAGTAGGATAAAATGAAGGGAGCAGAAAGAAGATGAAATCTTATTATATCTGCCCCTATTTCACAGTTTGTTCAACCAATGATAACTTTCAAGCAACATCACAGAATGAATAGTTCTACCTATTTTCCTAACTGTAATACACAAACTACATCACAAAATGAATAATTCTACTTAATTTTCCTGACTGTAAAACATAAACTAGATCACAAAATGAATAATTCTACTTAATATTTCTAACTGTAATACACAAACTACATCACCCATAATTCTAATTAATTTTCTAATTCTAATTTTTTTTTTTTTATTTTTTTTTTATAATTTTATTTAATTTTCCTATTTTTTTTTTTTTTTAATTAATTTTCCTAACTGTAATACACAAACTAGATCATAAAATGAATAATTCTACTTAATTCTACTTAATTTTTCTAATTGAAATACACAAACTAAAAGATGGCACAACATCAAGATGTTCACAAAATGAATAATTCTACTTAATTTTCCTAATTGTAATACACAAATTCATCACAAAAATGAATAATTCTACTTAATTTTTCTAACTGTAATACACAAACTGCTTCACAAAATGAATAATTCTACTTAATTTTCCTGACTGTAAAACATAAACTAGATCACAAAATGAATAATTCTACTTAATTCTACTTAATTTTTCTAATTGAAATACACAAACTAAAAGATGGCACAACATCAAGATGTTCACAACATGAATAATTCTACTTAATTTTCCTAATTGTAATACACAAATTCATCACAAAAATGAATAATTCTACTTAATTTTTCTAACTGTAATACACAAACTGCTTCACAAAATGAATAATTCTACTTAATTTTCCTGACTGTAAAACATAAACTAGATCACAAAATGAATAATTCTACTTAATATTTCTAACTGTAATACACAAACTACATCACCCATAATTCTAATTAATTTTCTAATTCTAATTTTTTTATTTTTTTTATTTTATTTTATTTTTTTATAATTTTATTTAATTTTCCTTTTTTTTTTTTTTTTTAATTAATTTTCCTAACTGTAATACACAAACTAGATCATAAAATGAATAATTCTACTTAATTCTACTTAATTTTTCTAATTGAAATACACAAACTAAAAGATGGCACAACATCAAGATGTTCACAAAATGAATAATTCTACTTAATTTTCCTAATTGTAATACACAAATTCATCACAAAAATGAATAATTCTACTTAATTTTTCTAACTGTAATACACAAACTGCTTCATAAAATGAATAACTCTACTTAATTTTTCTAACTGTAATACACAAACGTACCGTACATCATAAGTACAACATAATTGTAATACACAAACACGCAAGATTACATCATATATAGTTTTTGAGCAAGTCCTTTTTGACCTTTTTCTTAAATGTATACATTGATTTTTCATTTTTAACATCACTCTCCAGAGCATTCCACAATCGAATTCCCTGAATTGAGGTAGACCGTCCTTTTAAGCTGGTTCTGAATTGTGGTTTGAGGTCAAAGGTCAAAGGAAAAGTTTACAAGACAGTGGTGAGACCAGCTATGTTGTATGGTCTGGAGACGGTGTCATGGACAAAAAGACAGGAGACAGAGACATGGACAAAAAGACAGGAGACAGAGACATGGACAAAAAGACAGGAGAAAGAACTGGAAGTGGCAGAAATGAAGATGTTGAGGTTCTCCTTAGGAGTGACAAGGATGGATAAGATCAGGAATGAGATCATCAGAGGTACAGCACATGTTGAACAACTGGGAGATAAAGTTAGGGAGGACACACTGAGATGGTTTGGACATGTCCAGAGGAGGGACAGTGGGTATATTGGTAGAAGGATGTTAGAAATGCAGCTGCCAGGAAAAAGACAAAGAGGAGATATATGGATGCAGTTAGAGAGGACATGAAGGTAGTTGGAGTGAGGACAGAGGATGCAGAGGACAGAGTGAGGTGGAGGAGGATGACTCGCTGTGGCGACCCCTTTAAAAGGGAAAAGCAGAAAGAAGAAGATTCATTCATTTAAAAGAGATAAAATAAAGCACATTAATCAAAAAGAAAACATTGAATAAAAAGAGTGCAGAAAGAAGAAAAAAAATCTTATATCACCCCCTTATAATAAACATTGAACCAGTCCGTCCCTTGGCTTGTAGCAAATTTGTTTTTTTGGCCCTCCATGTATTTGATTTTGACATCCCTGGCTTATGCAATAGGGAGCACATCGCCCGTCCAAAACCTATCATCTCTCCATAATGGATATACCGTAGGAGCCAAGATGGTGTAGTGGCAGGGCTTTTGACTTGGGACCCGAAGGACGCGGGTTCGCGCCCCGGCCCCGGCCACTACACACCTTGGGGTGTCTATGAGTGCACATCTAATTCTCCAGCTCCCCGAGCGCGACTACGCTGCTCGCTGCACCACCTGGTGGTGGTTGGGTTAAAGGCAGAAGACCAATTTCGTCTGTCAAGTATGGGAAACATACACCGATGACAAATGTGACAAATTATTATTATTATTATTATTATTATTATGTCCGATCTTCTAACTTCCTTTGCTGCATAATGTACATTGCATTTATTCTAGCGTTAGGTAAATGTATCTTGAAGGAGAATAGCACTTAAATAAAAGTCCAACAAGAATATTCATTTAGAATTAAAAATAACTCACCCTGAACTACCATAATACAGTGTTTTATATAATGTATGTATAACCAATCAAGTTGCTCCTGTCCAATAAAAGCGTACAAATGAATGGGAAAAAACTCTATCCAGACTTTGGGTCATGGTTCTCAGAGTATGGAGTTAAATTTGTTTCACTATTATTCAATGAAAAAAAAAACTAACCTTAGTTAAGTAAAATAAAATTGTAATCAAAATTTTTGGAATTGTAACAATTTCTTCTTTTTTTTAAATAAAATTTTTTTATTTTTTATTAAATAACTAATTTTTCTCTCGTGGACTTAAAAAGTTATTTGCAAAACATAAACTTTTATTTGCACACATCAGAAATCTTTTTTTTTTGTGCTCTGCCCACGACGTCATGTGAGAATCGCAAGCAAAACTTTGAATGACAAACAAAAACTTAGAATAGAAAGCAAAGATTTCTGACATGCGCAAATAATTATTTCACTTCATGACACAAAACTTTGTGATTTTAATTTAAAAAAAGTTTTTTTAAGCAAAACTTTTATTTGTTTAAAAAAAATTACAATTCAAAATGTCTTGATCACAATTTTATTTTATGTAATTGAGGTTAGTTTCTTTTATAGTATAATTGTGAAACAAATTGAACTCCATAGCAGAGGTCCCATTTTTATAATTTTATAGATTACAGTACACTAAAAAGTTGCACTGTGCCCTTGTTTTTCAATTTTGTAATTTATCATTGTTTATTAAACTCTGAAAGATATGTGACTTTGTTAATATTCTGTACTAAAATGTGGTTAGATGTGCCCCCTTTTTTTTCTGAGCACCTGCCCCTTTAGTGGGCTCTGCACGTCCCTGCCTGATCTGGACGTTTCTTTTGTTTATTTGCCAAAAGACGGTGATCGCTTCCTCCTCTGTTGACTCCATGACTGAAACGATGAGAAATGAACGTATTTGTCACGAGCAAATTAAACTCTGGTCCAGCAGGAGGTTCTGGAGATTTCTTGGTGTAATGGTCTGATGTGTGGGCTGCAGGACCAGTGTTCCCTGTTTTTATTTTATCTTTTAGAACTTTTTATTAAAATATAAACACAGAACACCGCTGTGGCTGCAGCTGCCAGCCCCTGTCCTTTTTTCCCCCCGACCTGTCAATCAATTCAGTAGGCGTGTCAGCAAATGACCAATCAGCGACCTCAATTTGTCCCGTAGGTAAACGCTTTGCCCTGCATCTGCTCAAATGACGTCAAGAATTTGGTGTGAAAACGCAAGAATGTACGCGAGAACGTACGCTGGGGTGTGCGGGTGAACTGTGCATACAGCACGCGCGTACGGACACGTGTATGGACGTACGTAGAGCTATACTGGAGCCTTTAGACTGTGACTAGGATGCATGAAAGAAGCGGAGCGTGCTCTATTCACACAAGGAGAGCTGTTGGTCAGGCTACTTCTTGTTGTACCATTAACTTATTGAATCAAGTGTTTACTTATGTAGGTGAAACTAGATGTTAAACTAGATGTTAAACAACTGTTAAAATACACCAGAATGCAGGAAATGGCATCTACAGTTTATTCAG